>BPTQ01000007.1:96123293-96348811 GCA_019973895.1 Chrysanthemum seticuspe
AGTTCTTGTATCTTTCTAGGTGCGTGATCCAATGCCTGCTGTGTTTTTCTTCCTCATTGATGTATCAATGAACGCCGTACAAACTGGTGCTACAGCCGGAGCTTGCAGTGCTATCAGCCAAGTTATCGCGGATCTTCCCGTAAGTTTGTATGCTCAAGCTTACGAAATGTTAATATGGTCTACAACTGATGCACTGATGTCTCTAAACATAGTTGAACTAATAGATTAAGGGTTATAGAGATCCTTTGATACTGTTGGGGCAAAGGCCACTCAGTATATAGATAAATTTGCATCGTATCATGTCTTTAAAAGTTAATAAACAGTGTCTAAAAGTAGTCATATATACACATACTAGTGATGATGGTTTTCGACCATGATAGAAACTGAGTACAAATTTTTATCTGTGAATCAAAAGTCCGAAATTAGTACAAAATTGATATCATCTGATTGCAATCTTCCCCATAGTGCATATATATAATTTGTAATAATCTGATTGGTGCAGGAGGGTCCTCGGACGATGGTTGGAATTGCTACATTTGACTCGACCATCCACTTTTACAACCTGAAACGTGCTTTACAGCAGGTTCGTATTATATTGGATATTACTTTTTTACTTCCCAGTATATCAATATAATGAAAACGTCTCGGTCTCAGCATGTCATACACAATAATATGTTAGCTTACCAACTTATGTTTTTGTTAATGTTGCAGCCATTGATGCTAATTGTTCCTGATATACAAGATGTTTACACTCCTCTTCAAACTGATGTTATTGTTCCGCTTTCTGAGGTTAGTAATTGCTAAAAAACTTGACATTGTTTTCACTTGATTTGGAGGTTCTGTTGTCTGTTAAGTTTAATGAGTTTTCTATTTGCAAGATTTTTGGAACTAATATGCGTGCGTAATCAATGCTATTACAGTGTCGTGAGCATCTAGATCTACTACTGGAAAGCATCCCAACTATGTTTCAAAATAATAAAACCGCTGACTCAGCTTTTGGTGCTGGGATAAAGGTACTTAGTTTTTTCTGCGTGCCTATTTTGTATTCTATGACTCTTATCTTACATGACTTTCCATTTTATATCACTCAGGCTGCCTTTTTGGCAATGAAGAGCACTGGAGGCAAACTTTTGGTATTTCAATCAGGCAAGCTCATGCATTTCTGGTTATATATTCAAATAAGTGGTTATATAATTTACTCATAAGCGATTTCTTTTAAGCTAATAAGACTCAATAGAGACACCATATGGTACACAGACTGGGACATACTAACTTTTGGCATTTAATTTTTGTATAATATTAATCTTCTGGAATTGGAAGTATATACCAAGACACTAATAATACAGACATGCTAATATTTCTTAATCTTCTGTAACTTTTTATATTTCAGTCTTGCCTTCTGTTGGTATTGCGGCTCTTTCTGCTCGAGAAGCTGAAGGAAGAACTAATATATCCGCAGGAGAAAAGGTACAAAAATGAAAACAATAAATGCCTGCTCGTTTACATAAATTGTATTGTTATCATTATTTCATTTTTCTTTCTTTCTTTCTTTATTATAGGAACCTCATAAACTACTCCAACCAGCAGACAAGACTTTAAAGACAATGGCCATTGAATTCGCAGAGTACCAGGTGGAGCTTCCTTACTTTGCATATATGTGTATTTAAACTTTTTTTTCTTCGTTCTTTTTACGTATATGCCTTTTTAAACACGTTCAGGTCTCTGTTGATGTTTTCATCACTACACAAAGTTATGTAGACATTGCTTCAATCTCCATCATCCCAAGAACGACAGGAGGACAGGTAGTCATCAGTGACTTATGAAATGGCATTAGATGCGTCTTTTCTACTTATATGATGATTTTGTATCTGGAAAACTCTTTGTAAATATATTTTATGGACCCTTCTTCCAGGTATATTATTATCATCCATATACTGCTCTTTCGGATCCAGCAAAACTATACAATGATCTTAGATGGAATGTTACAAGGCCACAAGGGTTTGAAGCAGTTATGCGCGTTAGATGCAGTCAGGTGAGTCTCACAATTAGCATTAGCTTATGTATTTTAGTCACTAAAGTGGTTAATTCTGATTTTATTATCTTTCCGTCAATTCTGCAGGGTCTCCAAGTACAAGAATACTCTGGAAACTTCTGTAAGCGCATTCCGACAGATGTGGATCTACCTGCGGTTTGTCCCCTCTTATACAAGTGTAGAATTGTAGATTATGACATTTATTTTTTATTTTTAACTGAATCTTTTTTTTTTTTTTTTTCTCAGATTGATTGTGACAAAACCATCATGGTAACTCTGAAACATGACGACAAGTTGCAAGATGGCAATGAATGTTCTTTTCAGGTATGTTGTGCATTTAGTATTGTTTAACTTGTTAGTGTTCATGCTATGGAGCGTTCAGATGTGCGTATTAAAACTAATTATGCGATAATTGAATAATCAGAAGTAGATTATCAGCTGTAATAAAGCATACCACAGGAGATAGTACTTTCATGTGCTTTTTATTATTTAATTAATTTAGAACGTGACACTCTTTTCTACAACTATGAAAATAAAAATTAGTTTTTGTCAAAAACAATATGTGTCTTTGATACCAACAATTTGTATTTTTTCCCAATGTTCTTATTAACATTGTGAAGGGTGGCTGAAGTATAATAGTTTTAGTTTTTCCCATTAAAATAGTTCTGCTGCGGTTGGTATGAAACTGATTATTTGACCTATTGATAATCAGAAAAATTATTTGCATAACTCGCATCTGGAATTATACCATTCCATTTATTGTCTAACCATGTTGTGTGTTTATGTTGCTCAGTGTGCACTTCTTTATACTACCGTGTATGGACAAAGAAGAATACGTGTCTCTACCTTGTCTTTACCATGCACAACTATGTTGAGTAATCTCTTCCGCTCAGCTGATTTAGATACACAATTTTCATGTTTTCTAAAACAAGGTAATTTATTCTTATCCAGTATCGATTTAAACACTTGTTTCTGCTAATCTGGATGATACCTAATTAACAATACTTTCTTCTGTTTGATTCAGCTGCGAATGAAATTCTTACAAGCCCATTATTACAAGTAAGGGAGCAAGTGACAAACCTCTGCATCAACATTCTTCACGCTTATCGCAAGTTTTGTGCTACTGTGTCATCATCTGGACAACTAATTCTTCCAGAGGCACTTAAACTGTTGCCTTTGTATACTCTTGGTTTGTTTTCTTCCTTGTTTTGGCTCCATTACATTTAATTTGGTTGATTATGGTGATGCTGCATCTTTAACAGACTAACAGGTTAAATAAGAAACTTTAGCTTGAAAGGAAATGTGTCAAGCCTCGCATAAATTGTATTTGCTAAATGCAAAAATGATCCTTAATCATTTCTTAAAGTTTGTAAACATGTGCCATTCACCAAAAAAAGAAAAAAAAAAAATAATAATAATAAAAATATATATATATATATATATATATATATATATATATATATATATATATATATATATATATATATATATTTTGAAACATAGATTATTAATTAAATCATATTTTTGTAACAATGCTTTACACACTAGATATTTAATTATCTATAAAAACGTGTCAAATGTCGCGTGAAGTTTGTTTAATGTAAAAAAACTCTTAATCATTTTTATGAGAATAGATCATTATTGAATTAATATAATTTGTGACAATATTTTACACACAAGTCAGTTTTTTAAATAGGGCATTCTAGGTCATCTTTAAATTGTTATGTAAAGGTGGATTAATAGCTGATCTCAATCTTTGCTCTATTTTAGCTTTGATTAAAAGTATTGGAATGCGGACTGATGCACGGATAGACGATCGGTCATTCTGGATCAACTATGTTTTCCCTCTCTCTGCACAACTGGCAATTCCGCTTGTTTACCCCAGGATGATAAGCATTCATGACCTCAATACAAAGGTAAAATTAAGAAACGCAAGTCTTGTAATATTCTCTGTAACAAGACTCATTTAGCTCTTTTGTTTTTGAGCTTATAGGATGCAGAGGGATCTGTTATTCCTGCTGTTATGCCTCTTTCAAGTGAACAATTGAGCGAAAATGGAATCTATCTTCTCGAAAACGGTGAGGATTGCTTAATTTATATCGGAAGTGCTGCAGATCCTGACATAACTCGACAATTGTTTGGAATTTCTTCTATTGATGAAGTTCCTAGTCAGGTACACTCATTCATATTATTCTTTCTTGAGTTCCAGCGGGTAAAATATAGCTAAAAAATAAAGCAACGGGTCACATGTGCTTACAACTTTTTGAAATTGGTTAATCCAAAAAAATTAGGTCATATTTTAGTAATGGTATCATTTCATAATCATACTTGCTATATCTTTAACTATAAAATTCAATAAAAAGTTGGTCAAATAAGTGTTGGCGGATCAACCCACTTGTTTCGACCCACCTCATAAATCACTTTGGCGTGAACCTATTTTGACATGTTACTCTAATCCTCCACTTATTTTTATCAGTGTGCCAATTTATATGCAAGATATAGAACATCTATCGACAAATTTTACTTTTCTATTCAGTTTGTATTGCAACAATACGACAATCCATTGTCCAAGAAACTAAATGAGGTTATAAACGAGATCAGGAGCCAAAGATGCAACTACCTTCGGTACGTATTATGGTTGTTTCATTTCTTTATATATGGGAGCAATATTTTTGATGATTAGAATATTTTCATGTTAATATGCAACGCATTTTTGTTTTGACGATGTTTTACTTCTTGCAGCTTAAAACTGTGCAAGAAAGGAGATCCATCAGGTAAGATATTGTCACGAAACTTTTCTTTTACTCATTTTTTTGTTTGCTATACAATTGTTTCTAGAGGTGGCAATTTCAACACATTTATTGGTAAATGGGTTGATTCGGCTTAACTGTTCCTCTAAACGGGTCATATGGGTGGAAAGTCTTTAGAGTGTATAGAAAGTATACGAAATATGAGAGGTCTTAAGTTTGAATCCTGCTTGGTGCAAACAACCCTGCCAACTTCCCCAAAGGGGAGGGCTTTACACGGTTTGAGTATGTGGTTGTGTGCTTTGACCCCATGGATAAGTCGGCCAAAAGGTCGGAAACCATGGTTACCAATTATTATATATATTTTTTATGTTTATCATAAATTTCTTTTTATAAAATAATCAGATTGTTTTTGTATAATATAGTTTAATGATATTATTGTGACATTATTTGCTTAAAATTTATGTTTTTATAGTTTGTATAAAATTTCTTGTTACAAACTGCAATTATCTGGGCATTTTTTGTGCGCGCGCAAGGACTCAATAACTAGGGTTTACACCTTACAACGATAAGTCAAATATGGCATATTGTGAAAGTCGAACTTGGTTTCTATGTTAAAAATATTTGATATCTTTTTAGTTTTTTTCTGAAATCGATTCTTTTGCTTCAGGAATGCTCTTTTTCTCATACATGGTGGAAGACAAGTCTCCGGGTGGTCTCTCATACGTCGAGTTTCTAGTGCACGTTCATAGACAAATTCAGAACAAAATGACTTGATGATATTGTCAGGCATCTGAGTTTCAATTACAAGTTCTTATAGTGTGCACAAAATTTGAATCTCGAGATTTAAGAGGAAGCAAGGCTACAAACATGTCAAAATGCGGCTTTGGTGTGATTCTCCCACCTGTCTTTTTGTTGAAAACTAGTTGAGCAAAGTTTATAACTTATATAGGCCATTCGGTTACTTTTTGTAGCTTAAATTCGACCAATTGTGAACTTGTAGCATCAAATAAGTAGTTTGGTTTGATTAATACTTTTTTTTCACACCTAAAGTGATTTCTTGGTTGTTATGTATAAATTACAATATTTAGATCTTTAAACATGAAATGAACTTTTTACCCTTGTCATGGATGCAAAAATAGGAGTAAAGTCCAAAAAACATCCCTGTGGTTTGCCCTGTGGCTCGGTTTACATCTCTAAACTTTTTTTTGGAACAATTACGTCCCTCCGTTAGTAAAGTTGGCACAAAATCATCCCTAAGGATGAACGCTGCAAAGAAGTCCCCGTTAAGTCCCCCACGTGCTAGTCACGTGAGAGGTATTTTTGTCCAATTATCACTCCCAGCTACCACGCACCTCTTTTAATACCTACGAAACACTAAAACACACACTTGGTTTCCCTCTCAAAGTCATCAACACATATATTAAGCAGTTTTCCCTCCCAAAGTTAGTAAAACGCATAAGAAAAACAAAAAAAAACCCAAATCCTATGTTCAATTGTTGATAAACAACAATGGTGGTTGTGGAATGGGTACTTCGTGACTATGATGATCCTGTGGATGAACAAGAAGCGTATAGTAAGTTATAATTTGATTAATTCAAAGTTGTTTGTACATTCATTAGATGTTTATTAATTGAAGATTACTTGTTGATAATAGGTACACAACCAAATTTTTTCTCATTAAAGATTCATCATGGTGGCTTTTTCACTGAACCTCCAGGTAGGACCTACACAAATGGCAAAGTTAATTACATAGACTTTGTAGATGTTGACTTATTTTCTGTAATCGAGTTGAATGACATGGTTAGGAGGTTAGGTTACAAAAGCCCTAAGTGTAAGATGTACTATCATTGGAGAAAACCTAACACTGAATTAGATCATGGCTTAGAAGCACTAGGTGGTGATGCAGATGTGTTGAAACTAGTTGGGTATGCTGATAAGGTCAAACTAATTGATGTCTACATTGAGCATGAGTTTTCAGTCCTAGATACTTATTTGAAATCACCATTTAATACATCAAAGGGACTGACTTTGGAGGAAATACATGAAGAATAAGCTACTTCTTTAGTAGTTAGGAATCCTGTTAAGAAGCCTTGTGTGAAGAAAAATAGGTTGCCATTGTTGCTTCTTGATGTAGAACCTACTGATGGTTTTGAGGATAGTGGTAAGAGTGTTAGTGCAGAGATTGAAGCTAGCCCAGAGTGTGAGGCTAATGCAGAGTGTGAGGCTAGTGCAGGGTATGAGGATAGTGCAGAGAGTGAGAGTGGCTCAGAGAGTGATGATAGCGAAGATAGTGACTATATAGTTGATGAGAAAAATGAGGTAAATTTAGTTGATGTAGATATGGAAGAATTCTTTACAAACACTGACAAAGATGTAAAATGGGTGAGAGTTGAGGGTGGCAATTATGAAGTCCCTGTTGATTTAGATGTTGAAGAAGGGTATAATCTAGATGACTTTGATATGGATATTGACATAGAGAGTGATAGTGGTGATGAAAGGGGTTATGATAGTAGCACTGATACAAGAAAGAGAGCAATGACAAAGCTAAGAAGGGAACATGATAAGCAGTTTGGTGTTGGTGGTAGTAGTAATGAAAGATTTTTTGTTGGGAGACAGTTTGGGAATAAAAAGGAAGTAACAAAAATGGTGACTGCTGAAGCTTTAGCAACTAGAAGGCAGTTGTATACTTGGAAAAATGATAAAAAAAGGGTTAGGGTTGTATGTAGGGGAAAGTGGCCTGTGTTTAGACATGATAGTGGGCCAAATAGTAGCCCAGTTAAAAATGTGAATGGAAAATGGGTTAAGTCCAAAAAGAATCAGTCATAATGTAGCAGCCCACTTAAAAATGTTGATGGAAAATGGGTAAAGTCCAAAAAGAATGAGACAATGGATAGTGTAGAGGGAATAAATAAAAATGGGGGGTTGAGAATAAAAGTAGGTGGCAATAAAGGCAATTATATTTATGAGGACATCACATGTCCTTGGACTTTGCACATTTCTCCTAACAGTCAAGGCACATGAGTTGTTAAAACATTCTCTGATTCACACACTTGTTTGCAAACAAGAGAAGTAAAGAAGTGTACAAACAGCTTTCTTACCAAGGATATTGAAGAAACCATAAAACCAAACCCAGAAATCCCAATTAAAGCCTTAAGAGAGCAACTGCAAAAAAAATATCAAATTGGTATCTCTACTAGCAAGGTGAAAATAGCAAAGGCTAAAGTAGTGATGAAGGTTAAGGGTGACTATACAGAACAATATGCAAGGTTAAGGGATTATGTCTTAGAGCTGCAAAGGAGCAATGAGAACACAACTGTCAAGCTAGATCTAGAAAGAGATTACAATCCAAATGATACTACAAGACAATTTAAAAGGATATATGTCTGTATTGGAGCTTTGAAGAGAGGGTTTAAAGAAGGGTTAAGAGATTTACTTGGGCTGGATGGTTGTTTCATGAAAGGAAAGTACCCAGGTCAGTTACTCACAACTGTTGGGATAGATGCAAACCATGGGATTTATCCAGTTGCATACGCTATTGTGGAAGCAGAAACCACAAGTTCATGGTCTTGGTTTTTGACTTGTTTGGGTGATGATCTGGATTTGACACCCATGTCTAATTTCACATTTATATCTGACAGACAAAAGGTAAACATGCTTAATTCCTATTTATGTTTCTGATTGTGTTTAATAATTACTAATTCCAATACATGTTATTCTAGGGCATTATACCTGCAATTGCAAAAGTTTTCCCATGTGCTGAGCATAGGTTTTGTGTAAGACATATACATGAGAATATGAAGCATAGTTGGAGAGGTAAACAATACAAGGACTTAGTTTGGAAGTGTGCATCAGCTACCACTGTTCAGTACTTTGATAGAGCAATGAAGGAGTTGAAAAACTTGGATGAACAAGCCTATGAGTATTTGAGGAAGATACCTGCACAACACTGGTCTAGAGCTCATTTAAGTGGTAAAGTATTGCTTATTATATGTAATTTTGTTACCTATTAGATTATTGCTTATTATATGTAATTCTGAATGTAGGTAGAGCACATTGTGATGTTTTGTTAAACAATTTATGTGAAGTGTTTAATAAACAGTTGATGGATGGGAGAGATTCTCCAATTCTCACAGCACTAGAATTTGTTAGGGAATATTTGATGAAAATAATTGTTAATGTTCAAAAGGTCATCTCAAAAAGTCAAGGCCCTCTAACTCCAGCTGCAACTAAGTTATTTGATGCAATAAAGAATGAGGCCATCTATTACACGGTAACCTGCTATGTTTCTCAAATGTTCAGTAAGTTTAGTCAATCTCCAATTGAATTATTTTAGCTGATTACCTACAACTTGTATGCTTATGGTAGGTGCTTTTCAATGGTGGCACAAAGTACCAAGTGAGTGGCCCATGGGAAGATCAGTGTGTTGTTGATGTCCAAGACAGAACATGCAGCTGCAGAAAATGGGAGCTTACTGGAATGCCTTGCAAGCATGCTGTTGCAGTGATCAATGACATGGCTGGAAACACAAATGATGTTGGGTTGCCAGAGACATGGGTGCATAAGTGTTATTGGCTTACTACTTGGGTAAAGCAATACACTCACACAGTCAACCCTTGCACTGGACAACTTTTGTGGAAGAAACACCCTAGTCCATACACTATCCTACCCCCAAAGATCAAAACACAAATAGGAAGGCCACCAAAAAAAAAGGAGAAAGACTGCAGATGAGATATCAAGCCAAAAGATGTCTGCAAATGGTAGGTTATCAAGGGTGGGAAAAACAGTCACTTGCCTAAAGTGTCACAACACTGGACACAACAAAAGAACTTGTAAGGTGCATGTTACTGGTGTTGCTGGATCACAAGGTTCTGGTGTTGGTGGATCACAAAGGTCAAGTGTTACTGGAACACAAGGTTCAAGTGTTGGTGAATCCAAAGCTTCTGCAAGAACTAAGAGAAAAGCAAAGATATGAATTACTTTTGGTGTTGTGTTTTAATCTGATATGTTTATGTAGAACTGTTGGTAATGTGGTATTTGGGTAATCTAGGGTCTGTAATGTTTCAATACTTTAGATCTTTTGGAAATCTGGTTTGTTTATGTCTTGTTGTTAAAAACAATGGATGATATGGTATGTTTATGGAAATGGTTGACTTTGTTTTTTGTATTTTGTCTGTATTATTTTTTTTTCCTGTAAATGCTTATGCAGTGGTGGTGGTTGTAAGTGTAAATGCTTATGGTTTTGTGCAGGTTTAAATGCTTATGGTTTTGTGCAGGTTTAAATGCTTATGGTCTTTGATCTTTCAACCACAATCAAGTCACAACAGTTGAATCCATTTCACACATTTGGTTAGTATTTCATAATACTTGGTACATTGCATTCATAATACTTGGTACATTGCATTCATAATACTTGATACAACAGATTTATTAGAGGACATTTAACCCATAGTTAAGCATTTCATACATGCTACTAAAACATAGATAGTAAACCATAGATACTAAACCATAGATAGTAAACCAACAACCATAACCAAGCATACTAAAACAGTTTTCCTTTCCCCTTCCCTTTTGCATCTGTGGGACTTTTGGGCTCAAATTTCTTGATACATAGCCTTTCACATGTTGCCTTATTTGGCAGACCTAACACCTTCTTCCTATCAGCAAAGTCTTGCTTTGGATTGGTGCTACCTTCAACCTTGACTCTGCTAACATAACCTTTAGGAAAGTAGCTATACCATGGGTTTGGAGTTGTTGCATCAGATTCATCACTGCTGGAAATTGTGATGATATCTTTACCTTTGTCATCACTGCTGGAAACTGTGATAATTTCTTTGCGTTTGTTTGAGTTCATATTTGCAGTTGTGGGATTAGTAAGAAATGTGAGATGAAAATGATATTGTGATTATGCATGTATATAAACACCTTGTGAAAGGGTTTGGTAGTACACTTAGACATAAGATTCTAATCCTTTTAGCAGATTGAGTTGAAAAAAATAGTGTATTGACTGCAACTAATATTCTTACCCATGTGGAAATGCTTGTCCAGTCATTTCAATATCTTTTACCAACACAATGACTGCAAATTGGCCTATTTTTATGCAGTCTCTTTTAGACCACATCAGTATTGACTGCATTTTTTTTTCTGTGATGGTTTTTGCAAATGTATTTTGGTCCATGTGTGGTTTGTCCATGTGTCTTGTTTGCACCTATACATTGTCCATGTGTCTTGGTTTGCAGATGTATTTTCAACCCATTTACAGTCAACAATTGCAACTCATTTCAACCCATTTCATGCATTTCAACCAATGTTAACATATTCATGAAAAAGATGACACCATATTAACACATAAACCAGATATTTCATTCATAACTAACAAGCACATTACATTAATGGATTTCATTTGAACATCAAATACATAACAAAAAAAAACCAACTGAATCCTAACATGAACTTGTATCTTCTAGCTTTTAGTGCATTTTCCCTTGATGCTTCTTCAAGCTGATTCATGTTTCTTAATAATCCAGGAATAATCATGACGGATCTTGGACACATTGGAGGATCCACCCAGTCTTGAAACCCATCATTAGGTACCTTAAAAAAAAAGTTCAAATTACAAATCAACATTAAAAGAACACATAAAATCAACCAAGTTGATGTCTTAAAGGTTTTGGACAACAAAAAAAACGTCTTCCAGGATTTGCTGGTCTCCAAGAAGTACGAATAACAGTGGGTAACCCACATCTGCAAATCATAGTGTGGGACATTGTTAGGGGTTTTTTATTTTAGGGATAGGTTAATTGGATTAGAATGGTTAGTGTTTTTTGGATTTGGGGATATTGAAATTAGGTTACAGATGAATTTGGGGAAGAAGATCACTTTATTAAAAGGGGTAGGGGTTATAACACGTGGGCTGGGAGTGATAATTGGACAAAAATACCCCTCACGTGACTAGCACGTGGGGGACTTAACGGGGACTTCTTTGCAGCGTTCGTCCTTAGGGATGATTTTGTGCCAATTTTACTAACGGAGGGATGTAATTGTTTCAAAAAAAAGTTTAGGGATGTAAACCGAGCCACAGGGCAAACCACAGGGATGTTTTTTGGACTTTACTCCAAAAATAGCTTAGAGATGCAGTGTTTTCTTCCTTATCCTTTGATCTGGTACTCACTATATATATAATACCCCCGTCTCATAGTCATTGTCTAGTATTGACTTTTAAAGTCTTTAATTGTCAAACTTTGACCTTAAATATTTTTATTTGTGTTATATAATATTTGATGAAAATGATACCAATGAAAATACAATTAAAACATCAATCCATTTATATATTGTGCATCAATTAATATATAACACAAATAAAAATATTTAATGTCAAAGTTAAAAAGTAAAGACTTTAAAAATCAACATTGGACAATAATTACGAGACGAAAGAAATATAAAATAAAAAGAACTCCTAAGTAAAGAAATTTATATTTCAAAAAACTAAATCTTTCTTTATTAGGTAATAACTGAATTATTATTATTATTATCTCTTTAAGATGTAGAAAAGAAATAAAGTGTAAATATTTCCTATTTTGACCAATTATTTAAAAAAAAAAAACCGTTTATGTATTCAAAAAACAAAATATACACATGGTTTTGTTGGCCATCTTTTGATGGTTTTGAGTTAATTCTTAAAAGTTAAAAAGAAAAACGCAACCCCCAAAAGTTTTTACATGCATATGCATTATCACAAAGGAATAAAAAAAAAAATAATGATATGGATTCTCTTAGTTTGTATAACACAACTTTACTTAAATTAGACAATTGTGAAGTATTGGATTTGATTCAATGGCTAAAATCAAAAGAAGTTCTTTTGATTTGAGCCATTTGATCAAATCCAATGACACATAATTCCCTAACTTAAAGCAAGTTGTGTTTACAACTTGAGAGGATCTCACTCCAAAAAACAACCCATAATCTAACCAAAACACATGCTCATCAGTTTGGTAACCACAAAACTAAGAGCATCTACAATGGGGAGTTTTTGCAAAAGCTTTTTACCATTGTAGTAAAAGACTTTTTTTTTTGTTTGAAAGAAAGACTTACTTACTAGTATTATTAATAAATGTTTCAAGACAAAATAGGTTAGCATTTATTGTCATAAATACACCAAGTCATTGAAAGACTTGGTGCAATGTGGATGCTCTAAAACATCCTTGGTCACCGTAATTAAAGAGTCTAGTCAAATCAGTATAAAGTAAATAATAATGCATGTCTTGGTATGTGTATTTACTTGTTCGATGTGACCATACATGACTCGTATATTGAGATTCTTTTGAACACCTTTTACCATAGAGTTTGTTGATACAAAAGTTGGACGTTCCTGATTTGGAGCTCCGGTTCTCGTACCAATTGAGAATTGCTGCTTGAGACCTGCGCACTAAGAGACAAGAAACACCGTTAGGCTTACCGTGGGATTGTCTCCCACGATTATCCTCCGGCGTGAGAGTAAGTAATCGGTTTAGGGTTTAAGGAGTTTAGGGTTATGAGATCGTACCTTCAATGAGGGGTATCATTCCCTTTATATATGCACGGGATCCTTGTTGGTTCCGTGTTCCCCAACCTTCGGCGTATCCCGCCTAAGTCGGTTGGGGATGATTATCTTCATATTTTAGAAGATATCTATATCCATTCCGTAAATAGATTTGGGCTTGGGCTTTCGTGAGCCCAAACCTTTATTGATATTGGCCCAAGCCGTGCTGGGCTTGTAAGTATTGGGCTGTGGTCGGGTTCATGACCCGACACCAGACTATACGTCATCATGTCCCCCCAGTCTAGTATGCGCAGTGCGTAACTGCGGATGCTAGACTAATGACCGTAGTCCCAAAAAACAAATAATATACGAAACGTATCCAAGAAGCCATATACCTACCCGTAGGTACAATGTATCGAGACATCCATGTGAATAGTCGAGGCCTCGTTAATCGGGGGAAAGTTACTGCCCCGCTGTCACATCAAGTCATCTCGTCCACACAATGAAGCTTAGTGGGATCCACGTGTCGCCAATCGTGTGGAAAAGGAGAAGTATATAACTTGGGGATTCATTTTCACTGGATTCCTCACAGTAAAAACATCTTTCACCCTTTCTAAAGCAAATTAAGAGTCATTATCCCAAAAGTAACCAACCACCAAGGTAACCGCGCGTGCGTGATAACAGAAAAGTATATCACCATGGTTAAACAGTTGTCTGACTTCACCTCCGACCTTAATTTAATCGATCTGATGGAATTTACCTCAGATTACTTTATACCCCGGGACGTGCATCCAGTGGTTCCGGATGCGCGTGCCACGATTGCAGATTTCCCCGAAGGGAAAGTGGGTGTTTACACACGGTTATTCGAATTTGCGAATCAACGTGTGCCCCTGTCACGCTTCCTATGCGATGTGTTAAATTATTATACACTACACATATCGCAGTTACACTGCATCGGCGCGGCCAAAATTACTAATTTCGAAGTAAATTGCCGTTTGTTGGGGATTAATCCCACCATCAACTTATTCCGCGCATTTTACCACACTACGTGGGCGCATGGGTGGGTAACTTTTTCGAAACGCGCCGGTAGACTGCAGTGCTATACAGATAAATTAGACGCCCTTAGGAATTGGAGGGAGTATTTCTTCTGGGTAGATGATACATGTTTCCCGTGGAATTATGAGTTCTATACACGAGGAACACTACAGAGGGATGAGTGCCCCTTGCCTGGGTCGTATAATGTCGAGGATGCGGAACTGATAAATGCTAACCGCATCCCCATTAGTGTGTACCCTGAGGGATTTTTGGTGCATATGGGGATCAGCCGTAATTATTTCGGTCCCGAAGATGAGATCCCAATCTTTTTAGACGCCAATGGCCAGGGTGGGTACTTATTCCTCCGTACCTCTGCGTGTAACTAATGTAAGAATAATCCTCCGTTTTGTTTGCGCATTATATAACTGTTTGTATATGTGTTTTGTCTTGCGCAGAGATGGATCTATTCACCGTTGTACAGCTAGCGAAGCCCGTAGCCGTAAAGACAGGAGTAAGACCGTTGAGGGATGACGAGGAGCCTATCTTAGCTGCAACGGAAGGGCGTGTCATGGAACTGGCCGCAGGGGATACAGGGACCAGTTCCTCCGTTGCGGTAGAGGCTACGCCTTTGCAAAGCCGTCCCAATCCTGAGGTGACTCCGGTAGTGGCGCAGTCATCGATCGTAGCTGTAGCTCATCCTGAAGAGGAAGAGGAAGAGGAAGTTACGCTGAATCGCAAAAGGACCCGACGAGATCATGGTGCGGGCCCGTCAAGGAAGAAGCGACCCGTGATTCAAACTGTGGAGTTGTCCTCCACTGACGAAGCGTCGTCGCATCCATCTGCCGATGATGCGGAGCCAAAGTAAGTAAAACCATACATGTATAACCTCCTGTTTAGTTGGTGAATGTGCTATTTGTGATTCTAACATTGCGCTGGTGATCATTCGCAGGACGGAGCAGGTTATAGAGTCTCCTCCTAAGGCTAGTCCGACCCGCTCAGCGCATTCTGAGCCGCAGAGCCAGGATAAGGAAAACCAAGCTGATGCAGATGTGCCTCTGGATCAATTAGTTGAAGAATTGGTTCAGGTCTCCGCCCAGCAGGCTTCGTTAATTGTGAGGCTGAAAGACCGAGTATCTGATGCAGACGACCAAGAGTCCCAAAAAGACCAAACAATTTCTTTGCTGGAGGCGCAGCTTGCCAGTACCCGGGCGCAACTAGATAGCGCCCATGCAGAGGCCAAGGTCCTGAGCACACACGCCCAAAAACAGGCCGAGGAGAAAATGGCGCTAATGTGCCAAATGAATCAAGAGCGTGCCGATGCTGCCAGGTATAAGGCTGCGTGCTGCTGGGCACTAAAACATCTGGAACAGGGTAAAGAAAGTCTGTTTGCGCAGTTGGGGGAGCTTGGGAATACGGTGAGCTGGTCCTTAGAGGTACAGGAGGCAAAGCTGCGTAAGCTGAGCATCGAGTACGATGAAGAATTGTATCCGCAGCTTATGTCAGTGATAGCGGAGCGCAGGTGGCTTATAGGCCACGGTCTCCGATTGGCTGCGCTTAGTACCCTAGAGTCAACAGAGGTAGTAAATGCATTTGGGGAGGTTGTGCAGTGCGCTTTAGAGCGTGGTAAGTCAGAGGCAGTGGAACAACTCCATGAAGCAAAACTGTTGAAAGCACCTGTTGATAAGGTACCGGGTTATAATGCTGAATCCTATGATCATTTGGTCGCTGCCATGCAAAAAATGAAAGACCTAGAGCTCCCGATGATTTCAGAGCTTGAGCGCGACCAAGATTATCCGATAAGTGTTATTATGGCCGGGTTGTCATTGGCACGTCATCGTGCTGAGGATGCTGACACACAGCCGGATTATTTTTTGAAACCCCAAGAGTCGCAGCTCCAAGTACCCATCTTTGCGCGTCCTAGGGATAGTCAGAATCCCTTTGCATTGGAGAGAGAGGTACCTCTGAAGGAGGTCTTGGAAGCGCATGCCACCCGTCTTGCCAAGAAAAAAGGTATTGCAGGTAAGGCCGTCCTGTGTGGACTTGGTGCGGCTCACTTGCCGAGGTCTGATGGAGTGCCAGTCAGTGTGGCCACCGTGTCGCCTAATGATTCAGATGTGTTGAAGAGCATCAGCGAAGTTAAAGAAGCGACAAGTCATGTTGGCACTTCGTCACTTAGGCGTTGTAATAGCTTGTAGCGGATATGTTTGATATCGTTTGTAATAACTCGTAGTTATCAATAAAAGTATCTTTTGTTTTGCTGTGAAATTCGTAATGCATACATATCTGTTTATCTTTATGTAAAAGATGTATTTGTTGCCGAAGAAACAAACATGTGTATCGGTGCGGCTGTAGGAAATCCATAATCATGTATGAAAAAATCGTATTATACTTTAAGAAATAATTCTAAGTACTTTGTCATAATCGTGTATGGTATGATATCCAGTCGTGCTGTAAATATCACATTATGGAAGCAAGTGTTTTGGTTCCTAAGCTGTTAAACGCGCACGTGTGCTTTACTGCGCAACCATCGTGGGATGCGCACATATCTTATTCCAACGTCTTGAGAACAAGGTGTTTAACAGGGATGCGTGATCCGGTGTTGATGGGTTTGCAACCCTCTTACTCAACAAGTTAGTTAGTAGGTCAACTTATCCTTTTACCATCGTGGGTTTATTTGTAGTGCATGCACGCCATCGTGGGCAAAAATAAAAATTGTTAAGACATACAGTATATAACAATTTAAAATGTGTCGCGGAGTTAGCTAGAAACCGCGACGTTTTTATTAATACTTGCAAGTTTATCAAGGAATAACAAAGAGAACAGTAAATAAGAAAAATAAAAACTGAGTACATGAATGTTTATTGAGCACTGATAGTGCGGAGCGTCTGCGCGCTATGCCGTAGCTATTCTTATAGGTAGCACCTCTTGAGGTTGCTGATATTCCATGTGCGCGGTAGGTCACGACCATCCAAACCTCGTAGCCGGTACGCGCCTGTGCCCGTTGCTTCAGTAACCTCATAAGGTCCTTCCCACTTTGGTCCGAGCTTACCTGTATCTTCAGCGCGGCTTGCCTCATTGGCGCGGTAGACAAAGTCACCTGGTCTGAATGAAACACTGCGTACCTTGGCATCGTAGTATCCTTTCATTTTTGACTTCGACCTTGCCTCCTGTATGGCCGCGCGTTCGCGTCTTTCTTCCAGTAGGTCCAAGTCGACACGTCTTTCGTCGTCGTTTGTGGTCACATTAATCTCCGCAGTGCGGATAGTTGGCATGCCGATCTCAGTTGGAATAACGGCTTCTGTCCCGTATACTAGAGAGAAGGGGGTATCCCCCGTGCTGGTTTTAACTGAGGTGCGGTGCGCCCATAGTACATGTGAGAGTTCTTCAACCCACCTTCCCTTGTGCTTGTCCAAACGTGCTTTGATTCCTTCACCCAGACTTCGATTTGCACGTTCGACTAAACCATTGGTTTGTGGGTGTGTAACCGACGCAAAGTGTTGGGTGATGTTTAACTTCTCGCACCAATCTTTGAAGGGGTTGTCACAGAATTGTTTCCCGTTATCCGAGATGATTTCTCCAGGTAATCCGAAGCGGCATACTATGTTGTCCCAGACAAAGTGTTTCACCTGGTTGCCAGTAATTGTCGCCACTGCTTTTGCCTCGATCCACTTGGTGAAGTAGTCTATGGCTACTATGAGAAACTTAAGACCGCCTGCTGCTATTGGAAAAGGACCGACGATATCAATGCCCCATTTGTAGAATGGCCACGGCGCCGTGATTGGTGTTAACTCATGCTGTGGTTTGCGCGGTACGGGTCTGTGGACTTGGCAATCATTGCACTTCCTTATCAAATCCCGCGCATCTTTATGCATGGTTGGCCAGTAGTATCCCGATCGCATGGCGCGTGCTACGACAGACCGTGGTCCTGCGTGCATGCTACACGAGCCCTCATGGATTTCTCGCAGCACATAATTTGCTTGTACGGGGCCGACGCAGCGAAGCCATGGTTGGAGGAAAGAACGTCGATACAGTATGTTGTCGCGCAATTCGAATCTCTGCGCTGTGCGCCGTATTCTGCGAGCTTCTGTCTGTTCTTGGGGTAGCGTCCCTTTGCTTAAGAATTCTGCAATTGGTGTCATCCATGTAGGACCATCCTCCTCTATGACTGCGGAGACTTCCATCTCCGAAATTGACTTGCTTTTCAGTGTTTCCACCAGCACTTGCTTTGATAAGTGTGCGAAGCTTGTCGAGGCGATCTTGCTCAGTGCATCTGCTTTGCGGTTTTCTCCTCTAGGGACTTGCTTGATAGTAAATCTGTCAAAGCCTTTGATCAGTGTCTTAGTCTTCTCAAGATACTGAATCATATTTTCTTCTTTGGCCACGTATTCACCCAACACATGGTTGGCCACTAGTCGGGAGTCCACATTTGCTTCTAGGTTACGTACACCCATTCGAGCTGCAATGCGTAGTCCAGCGATCAGGGCTTCATATTCTGCCTCATTGTTTGTCGAGGTAAATTCAAAACGCAGTGCGTAGGTGAATTCCATTCCCTCTGGGTTTGTGAGAATAAGGCCAGCTCCTGAACCGTCCACGCATGAGGACCCGTCTGTAAACAAGATCCATGGATCATGTAGCTCTTTCTCGAGTGGTGTAGGTACCTCGTCGGCATCCGGCTTCTCGATGATAAAGTCTGCCAGAACTTGTCCTTTTATCGCGGTACGTGGTCTGTAAGAGATGTTATGTTCGCCTAGCAACACACTCCACTTCTGGAGTCGTCCTGATGCATCGGGTTTGGAGATGATCTGCTTGATGGCTTGATCTGTGATTACCGCTATCGGGTGCGCTTGGAAGTACCGGCGCAGTCGCTTGGCGGCAAACACTAATGCCAAGACCAACTTTTCCATGGCACTATAGTTCATCTCAGTTTTCTTGAGCGCTTTGCTGACAAAATAGATAGGGGTTTGTACCGAGTCCCTATCTGTTAGCAGTACTGCGCTGACTGCTCCATGAGTTGCTGATAAGTACATGATCAGCTCTTCCCCTGGTCGGGGTGCCACAAGTGTTGGGAGTGTTGCTAGATGCTGTTTAAGTGTGGTGAAAGCTTCTTCCGCCTCCGCGGTCCACCGAAAGTCACCCTTTTTGATACACTTCTTGAGCGTTTTGAAAAGAGGCAATGACTTTTCTGCTGATTTAGACAGGAACCTGTTGAGGCCAGCCAGTTTTCCATTGAGGGATTGGACTTCCTTCAGCGTGCGTGGTGAGGGAAGTTCTATGACCGCCTTCGTCTTTTCTGGACAAGGTTTTATGCCATCAGGTTCTATCAGGTACCCTAAGAACATGCCCTCAGTAGCGCCGAAGGTGCATTTCTTAGGGTTTAGCTTCATGTTAATCTCTCGTAGAGTTTTGAATGTTTCTTCTATGTCGCGCACCAGTTCCTTTTCAGTATGGCTTTTAATGACCAGGTCATCCACATAGACTTCCAGGTTGCGGCCCACCTGTTTTTCAAAGGCAGTGTCTACCAACCGCTGATAGGTGGCGCCTGCATTCTTCAAGCCAAACGGCATTTTTGTGTAACAGTAAACGCCTTGGCTTGTGTGGAACGCTGTCTTTTCTTCGTCTTCTTGAGCCATTTGTATCTGGTGATATCCCTTGTACGCGTCGAGGAAACACTTCAACGGGTATCCACACAAGGACTCTATTTTCCAATCTATCTCTGGTAATGGATAGCAGTCCTGTGGGCATGCTTTATTAAGGTCCGTGAAGTCGACACACATTCGCCAGCTACCGTCGCTTTTTTTGACCATCACAGGATTAGAAAGCCAGTCGTGGTAATAGACTTCCCGCATAATTCCCGCTTTAACTAATTTCTGTACCTCTGCCAGAATTGCCTGCGCCCTGTCTGGAGCTTGGCCACGCTTCTTCTGGCGTACCGGTAAGTATCCTTGTCGGATTCTAAGTTTATGCTCTGTGATCGAGCGTGGCACTCCTGTCATGTGTTTGGGTTCCCATGCGAAAATATCCACGTTCTTTTGTAGGAGCGCGCACACAGCCGCTTTGCCGTTGTCCGACAATGACCCTCCGATGGTTATCTCCTGGTCTGGATATTCTGGGTGAATTGCAACCTTAAAGTTGGGGATTTTGGCCGCGCACTGCTTCGGGATTGGTTCCCTTTCACATGTAACCGTGTTACATTCTCTGTTTGGGACTGTGGCATTGTAAAGAGTTACAATGCCCCCTTCAACTGGGAATTTAAGCATCCCGTGCGTTGTTGACGGCACCGCGCGCATGGCTGATATCCCGGGTCTCCCAATAATGCCATTATATGATGAAGGGGATTTGATCACCATGAAATCCATCCAGGTTGTCGTAGAGTGCTCTATGTTGCCAACACTGACTAGCAATCGCAGTTGGCCCATAGGCCATATCTTCTCACCTGTGAAACCGGTGAGTGCGGTGTTGACCAGATTTAACTGACTACGTATTTCAGGTCGTAGTCTTTTAAAGCAATGCTCATACATAATATTTGCCGATGCCCCACCATCGATGTACATGCGGTGTATGTCGTGACCACCCGCACTAATTTCAATGGTGAGGGGCTCTGATGCTGCGTTGTCCGCAGTCAAAGTAGGGAAAGAGATTTCACTTCTTCGGGAAAACTCTTGGCTGACCTTCTGTCTGGTGGTTCGCTGCCACGTCTGTATCATATAGATTGTGTCGGCCTTATCCTTGGGTGTCTCCTTCTTGCTTTCATTCTTTTGCTTATCTCTTCACTCTTTAATGTTTTTAACTAAGTGGTCTAGCCTACCCCCTTTGACCATCTTGTCGATGAGTTGGCGCAGCTGGACACACTCGTTAGTGGTGTGACCCTTTTGTGCATGGTAGTCACAGTATCCATTCCCAGTGCGTTTATCTTCTGGTGTGCGCATCTGCGGCGGTCTTGGGAAATTCGCTCCTTCTGCTGCGAGTATTTCCTTTGGGGTTTTGATCAGGGGAGTATACCTGTCATTATCCCTGTCTCTGCCGCTCCTCTGGCTGCGATAGCTCCGATTACGGTTATTACCTCGGTCATTGGATTGTCTCCCAGGTTGTTCCTGTGACCGGTAACTGGAATGGTTCTTCTTGCTATCCGCCGCGGCGGCTTCTCCCTGGACAAAAGACCGAGAGCGCTTCATGAGTTCATCGAAGGTTTCAGGGATCTTGTCGTTCAATCTCTTGATGAGTTCTGGGTTGTTAATCCCATTCATGAAGCCCGAGATCTTTAGGACTTCAGGGCACGCTTTAACCTGCATGCATTCATCTTTGAAGCGTTCCATGAATGCGCTCGTGGATTCTCCTTGGTTCTGTTTTACCCTGGCGAGTTCGACAGGGTTTTTAGCACACTTTTTGCGTTGAGTAAAATTTAGGCGGAACGCCTTTCTCAACTCTTCAAAACCATTCACGCTCCTTCGTGGGAGTTTGTTGAACCAGTTCCGCGCACTTCCCACCAGTGTGGAATTAAACATGTGGCACCAAACTGGTTGTGGCCAGTTTTCGATGGTCGCGGCTGATTCAAAAATTTTTAGGTGATCATCAGGATCACCTGTCCCATCATAGGTTTTAACATTTGCAGGCATGCGCCTTTTCTTGTTCTCAGAGAAATCACTAATGCGTCTGGTGAACGCATCCACTTTCTGACGGCGCCATGGGAGAGACATGTCTTCCTCTTGGCTATCGCGTCTGCTTCTGGATTTCCAATGCCCAGTATCACTATCCTCGTTGTCCGAGGAGTTGTCAGAAGATGAATTTACCTTCTTACGACGCTTGCGCCGGCCATCCTCAGAATCTGACTCATAGTCTGGATCTGAAGGGCTTTCACTTGGGGAATACTTTCTCCCCAGTCTATCACGTACTCTACGGCTACCCAGTCTGGCGTAGACACTGGTACGCCGTTCTTCTCTATCACTATCACTCAAACGTTGCGAGTGAGATGTCTCATCACCCTCAATTCTCCTCCCGATTCTGTTGAATACTGGGGGTTTATGCCCACTTCCTCTGCGCTTTTCCTTCTGGTGGCGCGGTGGGGAAGTATCATACTCCGAGTCGAAATTGAGTCGGGCTTTCAGGTTCCGCCCTGATCTATTCTTCTCTTCCTCTTGCATGAGGGCAGCCAATGCTTCGTAGTTTTGGGATACGAAAGCTTCTGGTGCTAATTCTGGTGCGACTCCCTCGAGAGTGAGTGCGTTTGTTTCTACTGCTGCATTCTTATCCCGACCTGGTGCCTCTGGTACCTTTGTCAGGTCAGTTTCTAGCACCGATTGGAAGGGAGTAGTAAAGACGGGTTGTTCCCGAGTGCGCAGTGGGTCTACTCCACTCGTGGTGGTTGTAGTGATTTGGGTTACTCCCGAGTGCGGTTCTACCAGAGGGAAGATCAAGTCTTGACCTGACCCCTTATTTTTAGCAGCGCTGGTTGTCCCAGAGGTCTGCTTAGGGGTTAATCCACTCTGCGATTTCTTCCCCATAAGATCTGACTGCGATCGCTGATTGCCGTGTTTTGTCATTCTAGTGTCGATTCTTAGTGTAGGGTCCCACGGATGGCGCCACTTGTTGATACAAAAGTTGGACGTTCCTGATTTGGAGCTCCGGTTCTCGTACCAATTGAGAATTGCTGCTTGAGACCTGCGCACTAAGAGACAAGAAACACCGTTAGGCTTACCGTGGGATTGTCTCCCACGATTATCCTCCGGCGTGAGAGTAAGTAATCGGTTTAGGGTTTAAGGAGTTTAGGGTTATGAGATCGTACCTTCAATGAGGGGTATCATTCCCTTTATATATGCACGGGATCCTTGTTGGTTCCGTGTTCCCCAACCTTCGGCGTATCCCGCCTAAGTCGGTTGGGGATGATTATCTTCATATTTTAGAAGATATCTATATCCATTCCGTAAATAGATTTGGGCTTGGGCTTTCGTGAGCCCAAACCTTTATTGATATTGGCCCAAGCCGTGCTGGGCTTGTAAGTATTGGGCTGTGGTCGGGTTCATGACCCGACACCAGACTATACGTCATCAGAGTTGAAGTTACAACTTACAAGTGGGCTGACTATAACATATTTTCAATTGTATTTTCTATTACGAGTATTTCATTTACTTTATTTGTTTATATCTTTATTGTTTTCTTCTTCTATACAAACTAATCATATGCCACTAAAAATAAATTAGACAAACATCTGTGTATAGCGAGGATTTATAAATGCAAATAATTATATTTGTAAACTTATAGTTCTAATATGACATTTGATGCAACATTTAATGGTTCAATTTGTGGTTAATGCGAAAAAAAAATAAAAAATTATCCGAGTCAAAAACAAAACATGATAAAACTATGAGGACAAAAAATATTTAAACTATTAATTTAATTTAATAGTGGATGTTATTATTATTTTTAAGCAAAAATATATTAGTAATTATACTTTTGTTATTTTAAGAGTTTTAAGTAAAATGATAGTCTTTATATGTAGTAGAGATGATAAAAGTTGATCGAATTTATCATATTACTCATTTTTGAACTTATTATTACAAAGTTTAACAAAATACTTTAATAAATTTTTAATCGTAAAACTTTCATTCAGTAAAGAGTAAAAAAAAAAAAACAGTCATGATTATGGGAACTGCTTACCTTTGGTGCGTTATATTTTTTTTATGTAAGGTAGTAATCCCGCTAATATTAAATTGTGTGTTTTTTGTCGATAAACAATTATGATGGGATGGAGAGCGTATTGTACTTAACATGCTACTCGTGCATTGCGACAATAGATACACTATTAAAAAAATTGGTATAACAATTAAATTTTGTAATAAAAACAAATTATTTATGAAACTTTATATTTATCATAATCCGAGTCATTTCACACGAATTAGCTTCGTACAATAACTATAACTAATAATATGATGACTATAACACGGACGCTTCAAACAGGTCTCTAGTCCAAAATGGTATTGATATCATTTTAAGAGTTGTACGAATAACCAACTTCTTTTCATATTTCGTTGTTTTTTTAGAAAAAAAATTACACCCGTGGCTTCATACTATAACTCGTGCTTTCATTTTAATACTTATAATCACGTGCATCTACAAATTTTTGATATAACAATTAAATTATTTATCATAATCCGAGTCATTTCACACGAATTAGCTTCGTACAATAACTATAACTAATAATATGATGACTATAACACGGACGCTTCAAACAGGTCTCTAGTCCAAAGTTTGTCGGGTGCAAACAATACTTAAATGGCCGCATCAATCTTTAAAAAATAAAGTGAATATTCGTAAGTACAAAACCTACTCCCTTCATTTTAAAATAATTATCTTCCAATTAAAAAATACACAGTTTAAAAAAAAACATAATTATTACTGTTTTTATTTCTTACTTTTTAGCGAAATAACAATATTACCCATTCACTAATTATTTAATTAATTTCCTTTTTAAAGTTGGTAATATTAATTATAAACAAAGATAAATAATAATCTTGATAAAAAAAATTGCAGGTAACAATTAAATTAAAGGCCCGTTTGGTATGAGGTATTAGATATTGGGATTTGGTACCAAAGTAAAAATAATTGTTTGGTTAAGGTTTTCGGATATCAAATAGTACCTTCAAGCCTAAATATTTGGATTGTACAAATCCTATCTCATTTGTTGGCTTTTCTGACAAATGCGAAGGTTTTCTGACATGTAAATTGTCTTCTTTCAAACTAAAGCGGGTCAGCTCCGAATTTTAGCTTCTATCTTCCTTTTTAATACATATAATTACTAATTTAATATTGAAACAAAATTTTAAAATAATTTATATTATACAATTTATATATTTTCTCTCTCATACTTTTTTATAAAACTTATACTAAATCAAAATCCAAATCATAATCCTAAACCCACCTACAAACCAAACGGGCCCTAAGACATTATAAGATGAATACCTGAATTAGAACAGAAGAAATATAAATTAATGAGTAAAGTCCAAAATACATCCCTGTGGTTTGCCATGTGTCTCGGTTTACATCCCTAAACTTTTTTTTGGAACAATTACATCCCTCCGTTAGTAAAGTTGGCACAAAATCATCCCTAAGGACGAATACTGCAAAGAAGTCCCCGTTAAGTCCCCCACGTGCTAGTCACGTGAGGGGTATTTTTGTCCATTTCTCACTCATCCTAAAGTGTTGTTATTTAATTATCACTCCTTTAACTTAAATCACACTAACTTCTTTGTTCAACAAACACTTTAATCAAACATAATACACATTCAACCACTATCTTAAGAACATACCACTAGAATGAATATTAACTTCTTTAAAAGTTAACCCATTAACATAAATGCAGTGCTTCGATTCAGCAAGGTTGTGTGTTTTTACCAAAATCTTTAACCGCCAAAGTACCCAAAACGCCTAAGCATCATGTCCTCCAAAAATTATAAATCGCCCTAGAGGTTATATCCAGATCTGAAGAGCTAGATACTTAAGTTTCATTGGGTATTCTGGTATACCTTGGAACATATTATTGGATGAACTAAAAATAATCTCCTCATAAGTCGGATCTATCAACTCACATCAAAACACATAAACACAAACAAAAACCTTATAACCGACCTAAACTATATTACACAAAGAAAAACTAAAATCCCAGTTCCGTTCAAAAAACCCACCACAGATTTAACACAAAAAAAACACACCAATCAAAACCATATCGGTCAAATAACCTATTATCTCATATCGAAGAGGCATAACCTCTCGATCGGAAATCCATCATCACTGTCCTATATCAGAAACGCCAAACACCATCAAACCCAGAACTTGCGACCGTAGTTTCTCCGGCAGCGGCGAGGTGGTGGTCGGATATTAGTTATACCCCACTTGCTAGTCACGTGAGGCGCGATCAGTCGGCGGTTTGTGGTTGACATAGAGATGTTAATCGTTTTTTTTTTTTTTTTTTTGGAAGAGCAGATTCATTTTTGAGAGGGGTATATTGTACCTTGTGGGCTTGTGAGAGAGAAAGGGGCAGAGGATGGAACTTAAGGCGCAGATTCATTTTTGAGAGGGGTATATTGTACGGTGGCAAGAAGGTGGAGTGGCCGGAAAATAGGATGGCAGTTGGTGTGTGGGTGGCGGCTGTGAGGAGAGAGCAGGGAGGAGGAGGGGTGAGTGAGGCTGTGATTAGTGTGTGTTTGTGGTTTGTGGGAGAAAGAAAAAAAGAGGATATTTTTTGAGTAGCTGGGAGTGAGAAATAGACAAAAATACCCCTCACGTGATTAGCACGTGGGGGACTTAACGGGGACTTTTTTGCAGCATTCGTCCTTAAGAATGATTTTGTGCCAATTTTACTAACGGAGAGATGTAATTGTTCCAAAAAAAAGTTTAGGAATATAAACCGAGACACACGACAAACCAAAAAGATGTATTTTGGACTTTACTCTAAATTAATCGATTCAAAATCTTAAGTAAAAAACTACTGTATTAGTCTACAAATTGTAATTTGGTCCCACCTAGTAGAAATGTGCACAGTACAATGATACTTATTTGGACCCACCTAATACTCTATGGAAAATGATTGTCATGCCTAAATGGCATGACTAATTTTATGCCTAATCCACTCAACATATGACAAGTGGAGTATGATATTTCTCTCTCTTCATGATAACCTTTGATTAGTACAAGTGTTGTAATCTAATTGTTAGGCATGAAATTAGTCATACCATTTAGGCATGTCAATCACTGCTCATACTCTATTGGGCACTCTATTTGGTTGTAAATTGATATTACCGTCAAATCAATATACAATATCAATCAAGAGTGTAATTTGAAAACATATTAGAGAGGAGGGAGTGGGCACGGGTAAGGGAATCGGGTACCCTTACCCGAGCGGTAACACCGTCGCCACATGTTCGGGTATCAAAATCGGGTATAAAAAACGGTTTACCAAGCCGAGCGTGTTAGGGTGTTGGATTTGAAAAAAGTGGACGTTGGGAATATAGCAACGGCTATATTTAGCCTTAAATAAAAATTTTTTTTTTCCTCTTTAAAACCAAACCATTTCACTTGCAGCCAAACACGTGAACTTGTAGCCAAACACGGATGGGCTTGCAATTTTTAAGTTGTAGTTTCAACTTGTTTTAATTTCAACTTATGTAATGTTTTTTTTTTTTTTTTTTTTTTTTTTTTTTTAAGTTGTAGTTTCTATTTTTAAGTTGTAGTTTTTTTAAGTATTATGTAATGTTTTTTTTTTTTTTTTAATGAAATGGTATGTTTTTATTTTAAATATTGTATGTGATTTTATGTATGAAAAAAAAAAAAAAAAAAAAAATAAAAAAATCGGGTAGTATAGGTGACCACTTCCTCCACTTAGGGTAGTGTTAGTGTAAAATTGGGTAGTTTTGAGGTGTAAGGTTTTTATTGGATGGAGATGATGTGGCACCTAGGGTATTAGGTGACCACTCCCTCCTCTCTTAGCCCGGAACTTTTTTGGTTTTTATATAAACAACTCCATTTTCCTTGAAAAATCTATTCATTTCCGACCTCAGTCTCAAAGCCTCTCTCTAAACTACCATACGTCTCCTACTTTTCCTCTAGTGATTTTGATCTCTATCAATATATTATATTATCATTCAAGAGTCAAACTTGTGAAAATACAACAAGTATTATGTTGATAACCTGTCATCATCCACCTCGGTATATCACTGCTACCTGTGAAGTGGTTTTTGGTTTGCAACATGATTTAGACTACCTTCATAAAAAAAGTGGTAAGTTTCTTTTTACTATTAATACACTCTCATTATCCCATAATATAGTTGTTCCAGTTTTTATTAAAAATATCTATTGTGCTAATGCAAAATGTTTCAAAAAATGTTCAAGCAACATGCATATGTAGTTTAGTTAGTCGTATATATAATGTTTTTTAATAGCAGTAGTTTTACTTTTTTGGCAATTAATATTATGAAACGGTTGGTTCCTATTTAATACAATTTTCTCTAAGATAAAGCTTTAGAAATAAAATGGAAGGCAGAATTTAGGGATTTTCATATCACAAGAGAAATATTTTACATAGTTTTTATTTTTAGTTTTTTTTAAGGTTTTTTTTGGCCCCTACCATAACCATAATAGCTGGGTCTATGAATAATAGTGTAACATTATATTTCATAAAAACATGTATGTAAATCAACTATTATTAAATTTAGTTTACTTTAATGCATGTAGACACAATGTTTGGAAATCAGTTTATCTCCTTGATCCAAATGATGTATGTATGTGTGTGTGGGGCGCGCGCGCGTAAAAGACTTTATGAAAACGTTGTAAGCTTGTGTGGATTCATAAAACAAGTTTTGATAAATCTTTATACAAGTTCATGTATAAAAACTTTGCTAAAATTGCTTCATTTTAATCTACAAACCAAACGTACCTCGATAACTAAAACCATGCGCACCTATTTGGGCTTTTGAGCCCAGTTTGATTGTTTACGCACCATTCTCAAGCCCAGAATTGATAAGCTAAGTTATTAGCTATAAATAAGCACTTTGCAATGTTAAGAAAACATTTTTGAAAACCTAGAAACAAGTCACAAACCAATCAGACCTCTTTTAGGCTTAACGGGCTGTAACAGGCCACGAGGCCCAATAAGCATTCCAAACGCCTATTTTAAGAAATAAACAGTTGAAACATTAAATTTCATAAACTTAATGGAAGAAAAATAAGCTATTTTTGACACTTGAAACATTAAATTTCATAAACTTTTGTAAAAAGGACTAAAGATGCAAATTTTTTGCAACATAGGGACTGAAACTGCCAAATTGAAAAATGATGGTTTTGAAATAAAAATAAGTAATATGTTAAGGATATAAACCGTCAAAACCAGAAAACTTAGGGTGCGTTTGGTATAGGGAATTGATATGGGTTTTTGTTTGATTTGACTTCAAACATTCATTTGGTAACATGGAATGGATTCAATTGTGGGCCCAAAGATTCAAAATAGTCGATATTTGCGAAAATTACCTATAAGGCTTCTGCACGGATCACTTGTCATTTTATAACGTTGACCCTACTAAAACTACTTGAATATTTTTTTAACAATGATTAACAACTTTTTTATTGATATTACTTTTGGCTATTTAAGTTAGGCGTACATATTATGAAAACTTAAATACTTTCCTGTGTATCCCAAAACCCATATACCTGGACTGTCATGTGATGGGTTTTGTGTGTGAGCTAATTTTTTTTGAATGAACTTCTCCTTTTTTGTTTCAAGGTTCCAAGTAATGGTTGGCTTTTGCAGACGATGTAAGTTTATTATTAAATGTTTATATTATATTTGAATAGTCTTTTTTATAGTTAGCTTAATAATAATTTGGGCCATTTACATCTATATCCTTGCAAAACTTAATAATTACATCAATATCCTTATAAATTTTATAATTACTTCAATATCCTCCCAAAACTTTAAAATACACATGTGTATCCAAAGATAAATTTTCATCATATTTTATTAGATTTAATATTTAAAATATTTTTATAAACACATTTTAACATGTAAGATTACCTTCTTACCCTTCTCTTTTAATTAAAAGAACACATAGTATACACCAATGTTTGAACGGTTGAAACCTAAAAAGCGTAAATCTATGATGATGAGCCTTATAAATCAAGTATAGAAAAAGATACAATAACATAAAAGAAGAAAGTGAAAGCCAGAATGTGCATGTGATGTTAAATGCATTGTGTTTTATGAGATAATCCAAATGGTAAAGAAAAGAGAAAAATAAAAAATTAATATCAAATCATAATCTGAAGTTAGATATTTTCTCTTATAGCAGTAGAGAGTTTCAATATTTGAATAACACATTTGTGAAGAAGTTGACCAGTTACTAGAGTTATAGAGAGAAGGATAAAGAGGTAACTTAAAATGTTAAGTAATTTTTGATAGAAGATTATTTAATATTAAAATTATTAAATGTGAAGAAAGTGTGTTTTTGGATATATTTGTGTGTTTTAAAGTTTTCAAAGGATATTAAAGTAAATATGAAATTTGGAAGGATGTTAATGTAATTGTAAAATTTTACAAGGATATACATGTAAATCTTCCTAATAATTTTAATATTTTTTTGATTTGAATTAGCATGTAAATGCATGAACTGAGCTTCTAATTCGTCAGAGGCCGCCTGGTGCTCGCTAGACAGTAGATAAATCAACAGTTGCATCGTATTCTCTAGGCGCTTCTGTCTTCTTACTTGTGACTGATAGTGCATTACAGGGAACGTTAAGTGGGAGGACACGTCCGTACCCTTCCTGGGATGAGGTAGACTTGGTAAGTATTTGTGTTTAATGATTTTAATACGTATAGTATTTTAATAAGGTATTTAATTTTATGTAAGTTAATGATTTTATCTTTGTAGGTGTATATGCCGATCCATGCCGAAGGCAATCACTGGGTTTTAGCTGTCGTAAATCTTCGGAATTCTCATATTTCAGTTTTTGACTCGATGCATAGTGACGTTAGGCCGGATAAGTTGCGACGACATTGTTGCATGGACGAAAGTCTTAAATGTAGGTTTAGAGATCCAAAGATATTTTTCGGTTGCCCGACGCCAACATTATAACTTCTTATTCTATTACAATGATTCAAACTGGTTCCCGGCTCCGCAGCAAGCAAATGGTATGGATTGTGGAGAAGTAACATGTTGGCTTATGTTACAATTTTGTGAAGGTAGGATCCCACTAATGGTTATTAATAACCCTTCATAGTTTTTTAGGGAGTTTAGATTAGTCATGGCTAATTATTTTTATGGTACCCGGTGTGAGGATAGCGGATGTAGACATGATTAGTTGAACTGTTTGTATATATTTTTTTATCTATGGTTGAAGAATACTAGCGGATGTAGATATGATTAGTTGAGCGTTTGTATATATATTTTCATCTACGCTTACCAAATGAAAGTTTGTGTATGTTATATATAACAAGTTATGCCGTTGATAACTAAAGTTTTGTAGATGAGTTAAATGAAAATAGTAGATGGGTTAAATAGAAACATAAAAAAATACTCACTCCGTCTCATAATAATAGTCCATATTTTCTTTTCAGGATGTCTCAAATTAATTGTCCACTTTCTATATTAAGTAAAAGCAAGAGAATTTATAGGAGGAATATTCTATTTGATTAGTTGAAAATGAAAGTGGTCTCACTTTTATTAAACTATATGTTTCTTGTCCCCCGACAATAATTTTGAGACGGAGGGAGTACAAGATAAAGATGATACAAATTAAAAACGAAAGTCCAATTTAAACATAACTGATAAACGGTATCCTTGTGGTAAACCTCAACAATGTTTTTCAAAGTGATGTTAAGGTAATGGTTATGTGGTTTTGGTGTGAACACTGAGACGTTCTTTAGTATCAAAAACAACACCGACACCGATAGACTTGACATAACCCTTATCCTCTTCTAGGACTTTGTGATGAATTGTATCAGACATTGTTCCTGATGGTTCTTTGAGTGTAACATTTAGCTCACCAAGCAAATTTGGTGTACAAGACTTGATGACGGCTACAACCAGTTCAAGCTTCCATTTTTTACAAAAGTTTTTCATATCGCCTAAAGAAACATCTACCTGTCAAAAACAGCACCGACACCGATAGACTTGACATAACCCTTATCCTCTTCTAGGACTTTGTGATGAATTGTATCAGACATTGTTCCTGATGGTTCTTTGAGTGTAACATTTAGCTCACCAAGCAAATTTGGTGTACAAGACTTGATGACGGCTACAACCAGTTCAAGCTTCCATTTTTTACAAAAGTTTTTCATATCGCCTAAAGAAACATCTACCATGATCCCAAAAACATCTAGATAGCCAAGCGTGCTTAGACATGGGCCACGCGTAAAATGATCATCTTCAGATGCATCCTCCACTATTTTACTGACATACTCTTGGGTTGGCATTACAGACGAAGGGCCACCTTCCCTAATGTATGTATTTTTGCGGAGCTTGGATCGGGTATTATCCTTGTTTGTCCTATTGTAGTTGCATTTTCCCTGGGCTGAACAATGTATAAATGTATTATACCATCAGCGGAACCAAAAGCTGTAACAAATAAAGAAACATCGTTGTTGTCTTTAATCTACTACACCATATACACAAACCATTTTCAATTTTCCTGTTCACAATAATGGCCAATTGGTTTGCTATGGCGGAAAACCAACGTATGTAAATGGTTGGAAGATGAACATCAGTATTCCAAGAATGAAGCTAGAAGAGCTCAAGCAATATTTGTTTTACATCGTTGATAGGAATATTCATGCTCTTTATTATGAAGTACCAAACACTGGCATTTCAAGCACCGTCAAACTAAGAAACAACTATGATATGCATGTAATGTTTGATATTTCAGCAGCACTAGGCAACTTGGAAATCTACATTGACCATGACGGTGTCGATTTTACTATTGCAAAATATATATTGCCAAATGCTACTTTGGCAGAAATGATGGATCATGTGATAACATACTACACAAGTGACAATATAGACGGAAAAAAGAACATAACACAAGCGGATTACACTTTTGATCAAATGGTTGAATGGGCAGAACAAGAAAACTTTCAGAATGAGGATGCTAAAGCAGATGAACGTCATAAAGCCATATGGAAGAATCATTGCTATTCATAGTCATAATCACTCAATATGTGTCATGTATGATTTAAGATTGTCTTATTTATATGTTTTTCGTAATCTTTGTTGGAATGAATGTTAGCCTATGTATCCAAATTATATTTATTCAAATAAAAATACAAATGTTCATTAATCGTCTTATTTGTTTAAGCACTACAAGCACATTAATTGAAAACAAACACTTCATTTATTAAAAAACATTAAACATTCAAAATACAACGAGATTGATGAAGATAAAACTACTAAAACTAAACCACAATGGTATGATTTGGTTCATTAAGAAGAATTAGTGATTCTTTATATGGGCCATTGAAAAATGAACCACCATTTGTTTCAATACCCATGTTTTGAAACAATTCAGAAGCTCGCTCGTACACTTGTAGCGAGTGACCTATCTGTTGGTTGCTCTTAGCTTCAACAATTGGTTCATCATCCTTGGTAAATCCAACTAATTTTATGTTAGGAATTGGAAATTCCATGTTAAAGAGTCGGTCACCCCAATTATGGTCTAGCATATGTTAGCTCATAGACATGTCGTTAGTTACGTTATTTATCAGTTTATTAGTTAGTTATTAGTTTAGTTTAGCGTAGCGTAACACCGTGGAGGAAGGACGAGTCTTTACCCACTGTATACCTGATCAACAGGCTAGGAGATCGTTGTGTCTGTAAGTATAAATACCCCTTCCATCCATGGAAGGGGTGGAGCTTCTCATTCAATCTAACATTTTATTTGTTCGTCAAGTCTCTACCAAGAAACTCCCTCTCTCTACTTTCTCTCTCTAAAATGTCTAACATGTATTTTGATCATCCAAGACCACCCGAATCATCAAACACAATAATATATCGATCCTTCAATTGGTACCAGAGCCATGGTTATTGTGTTGTGTTGATTCTTTGTGGTTTTGATTTTTGTAAAAAAACTGTTTTTTGTACTTTATGATGGTCGGAATAATTTTTTCGAGTTTACTTGTGGTTAACAGTTTTTTTACATGTTTTAAAATCCCGGTTTGGTTCAAATTTTGTCATGGTGTCATCTTTTTATCTGTCTTGTGTCAAATACTTGTCCTTTTTATGTCAAATACTTGTCCTTTTTGCACCAAAAGCTGAATATATTAATGGTCAAACTGGTTTCTTCTTGGTCAAACTGGGCAACATGGTATATTCATATGCTGTTTTTCTGAGTTTTTGAAGCTGAAAGGTTCTTTTGGTTGGAATAATCGCCGAAAAAGTCTTGTGGTCACTTTCATTTGGTCAAAAATGGTCATGTTTTTGAAGTAAAAACTGATGCAGCTTTCAGTTTTTCTGGGTCATTCATCTTAGCGACTTGTGTAGCAAATTTAATGGCGACTTGTTATAATGAGTTTTGGTAGCGAGTTAGGTGATTATGTTGACCTAGCGACTTGTTATTTAACAAGTTAGCGAGTTAGGTTAACTGAAAACTTGTTAGCGACTTGCTTTGAAAAAAAATGTTTAGCGACTTGCTTTGAAAAAATGAGGTAGCGACTTATCTTGGCTTAGCGACTTGACCTGACAGAAAGGTAGAAGAAGATTTTGACTTAACCATGACCATCTCAAACCATATACTGATGAGTGTGTAAATACTCATCATTTTTGTATCAATTAAACTGCAAAAACATCTGAAAACACTCAGAAATGCATCAAAATGATAAAAATATCACAAATAAGTGTTTTATGTGTTTTAAATGCAAAAATATCAAAATCTGGTGAAAAACGTATCAAATTTGCATAATTGGCAGTTTTAGTCCCCCAAGTTTCAAAAGTTGTCAAAAACAGTCCCTGGTAAAACAAAATAAAGAAAAATGTTATTCAAGGTCCCTGAAATATTTTAACTTGTCAAAAATGGTCCTTGAATAAATCTTTTGTCAAATGGCAGAAAAGGTCCCTGAACTTTTGAAATTGTCAAGTTTGGTCCCTGGAAAATTTGAAAATGTCAAAACTGGTCCTTGTACTATTGAAGTTGTCAGTTTTAGTCCTTGTGTCAAGTTTGGATAATTACAGGAATGGCCCCTCAAGTTTGGAAGAATTACAAACAAGTCCTTATTTATAAACCAAACAAACCCTTGTCAAAACAATATTGACCCCTGCCACTTATCCCTTTGTGACCCCCTGCCAACCTGTGACCCTTTCTCTCTTTTGAACCCCCTGGTCAAAACCAAGTCAAACAACAGAGGTTTCCCTCCATTGTGGTTTTCTTCTTCCCCACTTGCCTGCTACTCCCCTGCCACATCTCCCATCAACCTCACCTTATCCCCTCACTCCACACTCATCATACCTACACTCCACCCCCTACCTGCAAATTCAGGGCTAGAAGTCAAGTTACAATTTTCCCGCCAAAATGCATATAAAGGCCAATATGGCCTCTGCTCTCTCATTGGCTCAATAGGGTGGTGGGAAACAGTCATAAGGACACGTGGAAGCTGCTTGAAGTATAAAAAGGAAGAGAGAAGAAGTAAACAGTAGTAGCTAGTTTTCATTTTTTCCTTTAATGTCATTTTTTTTATTCAATGTCTTAAACTAGTTTAAAATCTGTAATTTTGTATTCCTATGATAAAAACTCAAGTTAATGTACCACTGTGATCTGTTTTAAGGATTAAATTCAAGTTTGGTTAAAGTTCTTATTTCTGTGTTTACTGTTTGGATTTTCAAATTCATGCTCTTATGTTTAAGCTGCCTATAGCTTCTTTCCTCACTTAAACAAGTTTAATCAAGCTTATCTAAGCTTTTGACAAGCTTTGGAAGCAATTTCAATCATTTTCACTTGATAGTCAACAAAAGTCAACTTGGGAGCTAAAACTGGAAAATGGTATCTTGGGTTGTTGCAGTGGCTGGAATAGGATTGAAATAGCATAGGTTAGGATAGTATTGGGTTATGGTTTTGGCCTGCTTAAGCTGGAAACAGTGGTTAGTTATATTTCACTTTTCATTTTTCAAGCAAAGTTGCATATCAGTCTTGTGTATGCATCTGTGGTCACAACTGTTTTTAACATGTCTAAATAGTTGTAATATGGTCATGATAGCTCAGTTTGATCACTGGTACAAAATGGTTCAGTAGTTAGATCAATTTTAGTTGGTTATCATTTGTAATAAGGGGTGTTTGGTTTGTCTGCACTAACTGTCTTAAAGGTTTAGCCAGTAGTTAGAATCAGTTAGGTTGCATTTGTTTAGTCCTATTGAACTCTTATCTGCCTTAGATTGTGCCTGCAATACTCTAAAAGTCAAGCTCACTCCATATCTGACTTAATATGCTTACTGTTGGATATTTGAGAAATCCAAGTTTGATTTTGTGTTCAAAATTCAGAGAACTAGCCTATTTAAGTTTCATTTCATCTTAACATATCATAATAAGTCCATAAATTAAGCTCAAAGTTGGAAAAAGTCAAACTTTCAATTCTTCATCAAAAGTCAATTGTGCAAAACTCAGTTTTAGCTCAACTGAAAGGAATTTTCCTTGATTCATTTATGGGCCAAATTATGAGAATCTTGTTGCTTTTAAAACCTCTCTTGGTCTAGTTTATGTTTGTCATTTTTTCATAATTTTTCAAATTTTTTCTTAAGCTCTTTAGAAGCTTGTCAAAATGGTGATTAGTGCCCTGTGCAGGGCACTAAGCCTGCACAGGGCTTTTGCAGAACTTGCAGCCCTTGCCACAAGCTCATTTGAGCTTGGCAAGGTCTGATTTTGGGTACATTAGGTCTCACCTAGGTCTAGTATAGGATCCAACTAGTGCTTTTCATTTCCAGCTTATTTTGAATCCTGTGCATTAGCTCAAAGTTGCCCCCTTTAACTGTTTTTCTGCCATAAGCTCATATCATCAATCTGATCTAGCTTGTGATTCAGAGTGTTAAGCTTGTTGTTTGTTGTTGTATTTTGGGTATTTTAGCTTATCATAGCTTGTGTATCAGTTTGGTAGCCTTTGGAGTGCATTTGCTTAATCAAGTGCTTATTTCAATAAGCATTTCCACATCAGTTGCATATTCATCCACATAAGCACTTGTTTTTCTAATTTTCCTAGCTTCCTAATAATGTTTTAGACTTTTCCTGAAATTTTCAGATTTTTCTAAGGTGTTTTGCTATTTTTCTTTATTTTAAGTAGTTTTTAAGCATTTTTAAATAGCTTTTAATACAAAAAATTAAGAAAAGGTTCAAAAAAATAATTTTTCAATTTTATTAAGTTAAGATAAATATAAAAAGAGAAAAAAATATTTTTCTAGATTTTTCTTAGTTAAATTTGTATTTTTAAATATTTTAATTAGTTTTAAATAGTTTTTAATTCCTAGAAAATTCAAAAATAATCAGAAAAATACAAAAATAGTTTTGAAAATTCTAGTTTGATATTTTAGACTTTTCTAATTCATAATTTTATTTTTCAAGCTTTATTTCCTATTTTCTTTCATTTTAGGTTATTATTAATTAGTTAAAAATAGTTTTTAATTAATAATAATTAATTAAATAGTTATAAAAATAATTTTCTTTTTCTATAAATTTTCTTTTATCATTAGGATTGTAAAAATGTATTTCTCATATTTTTAGGCTTAATATTGTGTAAGTTTCACTTTTTATTTTGCACGTTTACGTAATTTTATTTTAAACGTAAGTTTTTAGTTTTAAGTTTTAAACGTTCATCATTTTAAAAATAGTGATAGCGTTTATTTAATATTTTTTTATCTTTTTAACTTTCTTTAATTTGCATTTAAGCCCCTGTAGTTTATGGGCTTTTCCTTAGTTATAATCATCTTCAAATCTCTTTTCCCGTTCAAATTTCTCGATCACTACACGTTTGACTATTCTCGCACAGCTCGTTGGGACTTAACGACCTGGGGAAACACTATACTCTCCTGATCTTCATTGCATTCGTGTTTGAGCAGTTTTAAGCTGATTACGGTCTGCCATTCACAAGTGGCAGGCTTGAGTAATTTAGCTTGACTGTTCAGCACCGATCAAATTTTGGCGCCGCTGCCGGGGAGCAGTGCTAGTAGTCTTACGTTTAGCAGATTAGTGATTTGACATCACTCTTTGTCTATACCATCTATATAATCCAAAAACCCAAAAAGATTTTCATCCTTTGTTTTTGCAAAATGTTTTTCAAAAATACCAAAAATATTCCTCTTTACCCTCTTACCCTTTTTGATTCTTTATCCCTTTACCCTCTATCCATTTGATTCTAAACTTCTATTCTCATGGAATCTCTCGACTACGACGAATTCTGGGACGAAGCTGAAAAGCTTCAGACTTTATCACAAATGTCTAGAATTCGTGTTGTTCGTGAAGATCCATTAATTCTGCTCAGGGAAATGGAAAGAAAAACCAGGGTGACAAAGGACCAGGTACTTCTCTCTGATAATGGAAGTGCTAAATACGTCCAACCCACGGTTATCCAAAGATCTAATCCCTCTATTGCTCCTAAGCCGTCTAGAATTGATCCTAAACTTTCACGATTTACGGTTAAAAGCAAACATGCAGAATTCAGACCGGTGACTCGCAAGAATGACTTGCCTAATCTTCACGTTTCTCAAGAACCAGAACCGGAGACCATAACGGAAGTGGTGGAAATTGCTAGCTCTCAGAGCACACCACTTGTCCCACCTCCGAATTTTTCAAAATGTTCTTCGAGACCTGATAGTCATTCGGATCACCATGTTGGTTTTGTTGATTCTTTGAATAAACAGATTCCTTCTCATAACTCTCAAATAGAATCGTTTATTCCTTGTGTCGGTTGTGGTGAGCCTCTTTATGGTTCACCCTGTCGTTGGTGTACATGTGTACAATGTGGTAATGATATCCGTAACGGGAGTTGTTTGTTTTGTGGTTCGAGGAATTCATTTGATTATGATCCTAATCAGAACTCATTTAACGACCCCTCAAACTTTTCCAATTACCCACCACAGCCCGACTCATCTTCATATGACCAACATTACTGCTGTGAATATTGTGGAGGTCCTCACCAAGGATTTGAGTGTCAATCCGGAAACACGTTTGTCTACGAACAGTTTTCTGGTAACACTCAGGACTTTGGAAATGACCAAATTCCATATTATTCACATGACCACCCACAACAATCATTTTGTTGTGAGAACTGTGGAGGTCCCCATTTCAGCTCTGATTGTCAAACAGGGAATCCATTTCCTTGTAACAATTACGACTATCCATATCACGACCAACCTCCACAGTGCCAAATGACTCCAACTCCTCAGCAAGCCCAACAAGACACTTATCTAGAGCTTCTGGAGTTACTGAAAAGAGGTGAGGAGTTCAATAAAACTGTACTTCATAATATTCCCAGTATTTCTTGTGTACATTGTGGGGGTCCTCATGATGATTATCAATGTCAACCTTCCGGTTTTGACAAATCTCCACTCCCACAATGTCCTGTCATTCAAAATTCACATGAGAAATCCATGGAAGAATTGCTAGCTGAAGAACAGGCTGCTAAAATAAAATCCCAAATTGCCTTTGAGAAATCTGTTAGGGAATCAATTGCAAAAGAAAAAGCAGCCAGATCTAGCTCTCAATTTCGTTTTATTCCTGATGACAGTGATGATGATGATACACTTGATTCATCAAGTTCATCAGATGATATCCCAGCAGTTGAGATTCCATCTCAAACAACTGCTATCACACCCGAAGCTCCCACTCACTCTCTGACCATGGGGGACGAGCATCTTGACACTGTTCCTGAAAAGGAATCGGACAAATTCATAAAGTCTAGTGTTGAGATCCTTGTCCCAATCCCGAGAGAGTCACAGGGAACTTCTGAGCATATGTGTGATTCTCCTTTCCCTCTTGAGTGTTCAAAAGATCATTTTGAGACTTTTTCCGATGTTAGCGACGATTGTACTTCTTATGGAGACATCGAGTATGTTGAGGCATCACTCCCACAATCTGATCCTCTTCTTGAGGAGTTCACCGATGAACTCACTCACATCAGTCCACTTTCATCAGAAAGTGACGATGATCTCTTTGATTTCGAAGCCGATCTTGGAGAAACTAGAAATCTCTTATATAATGATCATTCACTCATTTCTTGTCCCATTTCCGACTCTTCCATTCCTTCTCTCACTCCGGATGAGGAAGATGATAACTTTTGGAAGGAGGTCGATGATTTTCTTAGTGATGAGTCAATTCCAACAGGGATTGACAATACTTGCTATGATTCGGAGGGAGACATCCTCTTTCTTGAAAATCTGTTGATTGAAGAACCGTTTCCAACTCTCCCTCCCGGAAATTTTGTTGCAAATCACCATACAAGCTTCAAGTCTAAGCTTAAAAATATAACAAATGGTGATTTGCTCCTCACTAATGAAGAATGGGATTGCATTGTGATGCACATCTTTATTCCATTTTTCACAGATGGTGTGGTTTCTCGTTCCCGTTTCTCCTTCGGGAATGAAGACATTGTCTTTGACCCCGGCATTTTCATTTATCATTCTTGAGCCGGTTCTGTCTGTATATCTCATCGGTGTGGAACTTTCACGTACTTCAATATTTATCCAAACATCTTGAATGAAAGTCCGATGGAGATTGTCTCTTCCACTTACTTCCCCATGAACAAATTAATTCGGGGTCGAGTCAAGCTAGCGACTCGGTAATCAAAAACAGTAGCTAAACATGGGTTTTCACCCGTGTGTACCACCCTAGTGTGGGGGAGATACCCCACATGTTGTATATAGATCTAAAAAATGAATGAAAATTGTAAATATTAAAAAAGAGAATAATTGTTGTGTTTCTACACTTAGCTAGTAATGTTATCTTTTTACGTTCTAAGTTTCGGCATTACAGCCGGTACTTTGAATATTGAGGACAATATTCATTTCTAAGTGTGGGGGGGAAATTCTGGCGAATTTTGATCATAAATGTACCCTTTTAGTCCCTTTTTCCCCAAAATGGCCAAATTAAAATTTTTTTTTAGTGGAAGTACTATGTACTAAACATAACAAATGGTAATCAGTCCACCATGTCTAACCCACATAAGGATTGGCTAATCCAGGAGCAAACGGCTCTTGGTAAAGATATCTCAAATCCGTTGACGGCTTGCAATTTGCCCAAAATTGTATGGTATTCAGCTCACCATATCCTTAAAAGTGAAGAGTTGGCTAGCCCGCAAGTTTATGGCTTGTGGTAAAGGCAGTGGAAAAACCATAATTGGTAATCAGCTCACCAAAGATAATATTGATAATTTATCTAAGAGTTGGCTAGTCCAGAAGCAAACGGCTTCTGGTAAAGACAAATCAAAACCGTTGAAAGCTGGTGGTTTGCTCAAAATCACTTGGTTATCAGTGTACCAAGGTTCTTACTTGAACTGAAACATTTGGCTACTCCAGAAGTAATGGCTTTTGGTAAAGAGATTCAAATCCATTAATTTTTCTCAAAACATTGCTAGGGACTAGCAATATCTTAGTGTGGGGGATTGATGAGTGTGTAAATACTCATCATTTTTGTATCAATTAAACTGCAAAAACATCTGAAAACACTCAGAAATGCATCAAAATGATAAAAATATCACAAATAAGTGTTTTATGTGTTTTAAATGCAAAAATATCAAAATCTGGTGAAAAACGTATCAAATTTGCATAATTGGCAGTTTTAGTCCCCCAAGTTTCAAAAGTTGTCAAAAACAGTCCCTGGTAAAACAAAATAAAGAAAAATGTTATTCAAGGTCCCTGAAATATTTTAACTTGTCAAAAATGGTCCTTGAATAAATCTTTTGTCAAATGGCAGAAAAGGTCCCTGAACTTTTGAAATTGTCAAGTTTGGTCCCTGGAAAATTTGAAAATGTCAAAACTGGTCCTTGTACTATTGAAGTTGTCAGTTTTAGTCCTTGTGTCAAGTTTGGATAATTACAGGAATGGCCCCTCAAGTTTGGAAGAATTACAAACAAGTCCTTATTTATAAACCAAACAAACCCTTGTCAAAACAATATTGACCCCTGCCACTTATCCCTTTGTGACCCCCTGCCAACCTGTGACCCTTTCTCTCTTTTGAACCCCCTGGTCAAAACCAAGTCAAACAACAGAGGTTTCCCTCCATTGTGGTTTTCTTCTTCCCCACTTGCCTGCTACTCCCCTGCCACATCTCCCATCAACCTCACCTTATCCCCTCACTCCACACTCATCATACCTACACTCCACCCCCCCCTACCTGCAAATTCAGGGCTAGAAGCCAAGTTACAATTTTCCCGCCAAAATGCATATAAAGGCCAATATGGCCTCTGCTCTCTCATTGGCTCAATAGGGTGGTGGGAAACAGTCATAAGGACACGTGGAAGCTGCTTGAAGTATAAAAAGGAAGAGAGAAGAAGTAAACAGTAGTAGCTAGTTTTCATTTTTTCCTTTAATGTCGTTTTTTTTATTCAATGTCTTAAACTAGTTTAAAATCTGTAATTTTGTATTCCTATGATAAAAACTCAAGTTAATGTACCACTGTGATCTGTTTTAAGGATTAAATTCAAGTTTGGTTAAAGTTCTTATTTCTGTGTTTACTGTTTGGATTTTCAAATTCATGCTCTTATGTTTAAGCTGCCTATAGCTTCTTTCCTCACTTAAACAAGTTTAATCAAGCTTATCTAAGCTTTTGACAAGCTTTGGAAGCAATTTCAATCATTTTCACTTGATAGTCAACAAAAGTCAACTTGGGAGCTAAAACTGGAAAATGGTATCTTGGGTTGTTGCAGTGGCTGGAATAGGATTGAAATAGCATAGGTTAGGATAGTATTGGGTTATGGTTTTGGCCTGCTTAAGCTGGAAACAGTGGTTAGTTATATTTCACTTTTCATTTTTCAAGCAAAGTTGCATATCAGTCTTGTGTATGCATCTGTGGTCACAACTGTTTTTAACATGTCTAAATAGTTGTAATATGGTCATGATAGCTCAGTTTGATCACTGGTACAAACTGGTTCAGTAGTTAGATCAATTTTAGTTGGTTATCATTTGTAATAAGGGGTGTTTGGTTTGTCTGCACTAACTGTCTTAAAGGTTTAGCCAGTAGTTAGAATCAGTTAGGTTGCATTTGTTTAGTCCTATTGAACTCTTATCTGCCTTAGATTGTGCCTGCAATACTCTAAAAGTCAAGCTCACTCCATATCTGACTTAATATGCTTACTGTTGGATATTTGAGAAATCCAAGTTTGATTTTGTGTTCAAAATTCAGAGAACTAGCCTATTTAAGTTTCATTTCATCTTAACATATCATAATAAGTCCATAAATTAAGCTCAAAGTTGGAAAAAGTCAAACTTTCAATTCTTCATCAAAAGTCAATTGTGCAAAACTCAGTTTTAGCTCAACTGAAAGGAATTTTCCTTGATTCATTTATGGGCCAAATTATGAGAATCTTGTTGCTTTTAAAACCTCTCTTGGTCTAGTTTATGTTTGTCATTTTTTCATAATTTTTCAAATTTTTCTTAAGCTCTTTAGAAGCTTGTCAAAATGGTGATTAGTGCCCTGTGCAGGGCACTAAGCCTGCACAGGGCTTTTACAGCCCTTGCCACAAGCTCATTTGAGCTTGGCAAGGTCTGATTTTTGGTACATTAGGTCTCACCTAGGTCTAGTCTACGATCCAACTAGTGCTTTTCATTTCCAGCTTATTTTGAATCCTGTGCATTAGCTCAAAGTTGCCCCCTTTAACTGTTTTTCTGCCATAAGCTCATATCATCAATCTGATCTAGCTTGTGATTCAGAGTGTTAAGCTTGTTGTTTGTTGTTGTATTTTGGGTATTTTAGCTTATCATAGCTTGTGTATCAGTTTGGTAGCCTTTGGAGTGCATTTGCTTAATCAAGTGCTTATTTCAATAAGCATTTCCACATCAGTTGCATATTCATCCACATAAGCACTTGTTTTTCTAATTTTCCTAGCTTCCTAATAATGTTTTAGACTTTTCCTGATATTTTCAGATTTTTCTAAGGTGTTTTGCTATTTTTCTTTATTTTAAGTAGTTTTTAAGCATTTTTAAATAGCTTTTAATACAAAAAATTAAGAAAAGGTTCAAAAAAATAATTTTTCAATTTTATTAAGTTAAGATAAATATAAAAAGAGAAAAAAATATTTTTCTAGATTTTTCTTAGTTAAATTTGTATTTTTAAATATTTTAATTAGTTTTAAATAGTTTTTAATTCCTAGAAAATTCAAAAATAATCAGAAAAATACAAAAATAGTTTTGAAAATTCTAGTTTGATATTTTAGACTTTTCTAATTCATAATTTTATTTTTCAAGCTTTATTTCCTATTTTCTTTCATTTTAGGTTATTATTAATTAGTTAAAAATAGTTTTTAATTAATAATAATTAATTAAATAGTTATAAAAATAATTTTCTTTTTCTATAAATTTTCTTTTATCATTAGGATTGTAAAAATGTATTTCTCATATTTTTAGGCTTAATATTGTGTAAGTTTCACTTTTTATTTTGCACGTTTACGTAATTTTATTTTAAACGTAAGTTTTTAGTTTTAAGTTTTAAACGTTCATCATTTTAAAAATAGTGATAGCGTTTATTTAATATTTTTTATCTTTTTAACTTTCTTTAATTTGCATTTAAGCCCCTGTAGTTTATGGGCTTTTCCTTAGTTATAATCATCTTCAAATCTCTTTTCCCGTTCAAATTTCTCGATCACTACACGTTTGACTATTCTCGCACAGCTCGTTGGGACTTAACGACCTGGGGAAACACTATACTCTCCTGATCTTCATTGCATTCGTGTTTGAGCAGTTTTAAGCTGATTACGGTCTGCCATTCACAAGTGGCAGGCTTGAGTAATTTAGCTTGACTGTTCAGCACCGATCAAATTTTGGCGCCGCTGCCGGGGAGCAGTGCTAATAGTCTTACGTTTAGCAGATTAGTGATTTGACATCACTCTTTGTCTATACCATCTATATAATCCAAAAACCCAAAAAGATTTTCATCCTTTGTTTTTGCAAAATGTTTTTCAAAAATACCAAAAATATTCCTCTTTACCCTCTTACCCTTTTTGATTCTTTATCCCTTTACCCTCTATCCATTTGATTCTAAACTTCTATTCTCATGGAATCTCTCGACTACGACGAATTCTGGGACGAAGCTGAAAAGCTTCAGACTTTATCACAAATGTCTAGAATTCGTGTTGTTCGTGAAGATCCATTAATTCTGCTCAGGGAAATGGAAAGAAAAACCAGGGTGACAAAGGACCAGGTACTTCTCTCTGATAATGGAAGTGCTAAATACGTCCAACCCACGGTTATCCAAAGATCTAATCCCTCTATTGCTCCTAAGCCGTCTAGAATTGATCCTAAACTTTCACGATTTACGGTTAAAAGCAAACATGCAGAATTCAGACCGGTGACTCGCAAGAATGACTTGCCTAATCTTCACGTTTCTCAAGAACCAGAACCGGAGACCATAACGGAAGTGGTGGAAATTGCTAGCTCTCAGAGCACACCACTTGTCCCACCTCCGAATTTTTCAAAATGTTCTTCGAGACCTGATAGTCATTCGGATCACCATGTTGGTTTTGTTGATTCTTTGAATAAACAGATTCCTTCTCATAACTCTCAAATAGAATCGTTTATTCCTTGTGTCGGTTGTGGTGAGCCTCTTTATGGTTCACCCTGTCGTTGGTGTACATGTGTACAATGTGGTAATGATATCCGTAACGGGAGTTGTTTGTTTTGTGGTTCGAGGAATTCATTTGATTATGATCCTAATCAGAACTCATTTAACGACCCCTCAAACTTTTCCAATTACCCACCACAGCCCGACTCATCTTCATATGACAAACATTACTGCTGTGAATATTGTGGAGGTCCTCACCAAGGATTTGAGTGTCAATCCGGAAACACGTTTGTCTACGAACAGTTTTCTGGTAACACTCAGGACTTTGGAAATGACCAAATTCCATATTATTCACATGACCACCCACAACAATCATTTTGTTGTGAGAACTGTGGAGGTCCCCATTTCAGCTCTGATTGTCAAACAGGGAATCCATTTCCTTGTAACAATTACGACTATCCATATCACGACCAACCTCCACAGTGCCAAATGACTCCAACTCCTCAGCAAGCCCAACAAGACACTTATCTAGAGCTTCTGGAGTTACTGAAAAGAGGTGAGGAGTTCAATAAAACTGTACTTCATAATATTCCCAGTATTTCTTGTGTACATTGTGGGGGTCCTCATGATGATTATCAATGTCAACCTTCCGGTTTTGACAAATCTCCACTCCCACAATGTCCTGTCATTCAAAATTCACATGAGAAATCCATGGAAGAATTGCTAGCTGAAGAACAGGCTGCTAAAATAAAATCCCAAATTGCCTTTGAGAAATCTGTTAGGGAATCAATTGCAAAAGAAAAAGCAGCCAGATCTAGCTCTCAATTTCGTTTTATTCCTGATGACAGTGATGATGATGATACACTTGATTCATCAAGTTCATCAGATGATATCCCAGCAGTTGAGATTCCATCTCAAACAACTGCTATCACACCCGAAGCTCCCACTCACTCTCTGACCATGGGGGACGAGCATCTTGACACTGTTCCTGAAAAGGAATCGGACAAATTCATAAAGTCTAGTGTTGAGATCCTTGTCCCAATCCCGAGAGAGTCACAGGGAACTTCTGAGCATATGTGTGATTCTCCTTTCCCTCTTGAGTGTTCAAAAGATCATTTTGAGACTTTTTCCGATGTTAGCGACGATTGTACTTCTTATGGAGACATCGAGTATGTTGAGGCATCACTCCCACAATCTGATCCTCTTCTTGAGGAGTTCACCGATGAACTCACTCACATCAGTCCACTTTCATCAGAAAGTGACGATGATCTCTTTGATTTCGAAGCCGATCTTGGAGAAACTAGAAATCTCTTATATAATGATCATTCACTCATTTCTTGTCCCATTTCCGACTCTTCCATTCCTTCTCTCACTCCGGATGAGGAAGATGATAACTTTTGGAAGGAGGTCGATGATTTTCTTAGTGATGAGTCAATTCCAACAGGGATTGACAATACTTGCTATGATTCGGAGGGAGACATCCTCTTTCTTGAAAATCTGTTGATTGAAGAACCGTTTCCAACTCTCCCTCCCGGAAATTTTGTTGCAAATCACCATACAAGCTTCAAGTCTAAGCTTAAAAATATAACAAATGGTGATTTGCTCCTCACTAATGAAGAATGGGATTGCATTGTGATGCACATCTTTATTCCATTTTTCACAGATGGTGTGGTTTCTCGTTCCCGTTTCTCCTTCGGGAATGAAGACATTGTCTTTGACCCCGGCATTTTCATTTATCATTCTTGAGCCGGTTCTGTCTGTATATCTCATCGGTGTGGAACTTTCACGTACTTCAATATTTATCCAAACATCTTGAATGAAAGTCCGATGGAGATTGTCTCTTCCACTTACTTCCCCATGAACAAATTAATTCGGGGTCGAGTCAAGCTAGCGACTCGGTAATCAAAAACAGTAGCTAAACATGGGTTTTCACCCGTGTGTACCACCCTAGTGTGGGGGAGATACCCCACATGTTGTATATAGATCTAAAAAATGAATGAAAATTGTAAATATTAAAAAAGAGAATAATTGTTGTGTTTCTACACTTAGCTAGTAATGTTATCTTTTTACGTTCTAAGTTTCGGCATTACAGCCGGTACTTTGAATATTGAGGACAATATTCATTTCTAAGTGTGGGGGGGAAATTCTGGCGAATTTTGATCATAAATGTACCCTTTTAGTCCCTTTTTCCCCAAAATGGCCAAATTAAAATTTTTTTTAGTGGAAGTACTATGTACTAAACATAACAAATGGTAATCAGTCCACCATGTCTAACCCACATAAGGATTGGCTAATCCAGGAGCAAACGGCTCTTGGTAAAGATATCTCAAATCCGTTGACGGCTTGCAATTTGCCCAAAATTGTATGGTATTCAGCTCACCATATCCTTAAAAGTGAAGAGTTGGCTAGCCCGCAAGTTTATGGCTTGTGGTAAAGGCAGTGGAAAAACCATAATTGGTAATCAGCTCACCAAAGATAATATTGATAATTTATCTAAGAGTTGGCTAGTCCAGAAGCAAACGGCTTCTGGTAAAGACAAATCAAAACCGTTGAAAGCTGGTGGTTTGCTCAAAATCACTTGGTTATCAGTGTACCAAGGTTCTTACTTGAACTGAAACATTTGGCTACTCCAGAAGTAATGGCTTTTGGTAAAGAGATTCAAATCCATTAATTTTTCTCAAAACATTGCTAGGGACTAGCAATATCTTAGTGTGGGGGATTGATGAGTGTGTAAATACTCATTATTTTTGTATCAATTAAACTGCAAAAACATCTGAAAACACTCAGAAATGCATCAAAATGATAAAAATATCACAAATAAGTGTTTTATGTGTTTTAAATGCAAAAATATCAAAATCTGGTGAAAAACGTATCAAATTTGCATAATTGGCAGTTTTAGTCCCCCAAGTTTCAAAAGTTGTCAAAAACAGTCCCTGGTAAAACAAAATAAAGAAAAATGTTATTCAAGGTCCCTGAAATATTTTAACTTGTCAAAAATGGTCCTTGAATAAATCTTTTGTCAAATGGCAGAAAAGGTCCCTGAACTTTTGAAATTGTCAAGTTTGGTCCCTGGAAAATTTGAAAATGTCAAAACTGGTCCTTGTACTATTGAAGTTGTCAGTTTTAGTCCTTGTGTCAAGTTTGGATAATTACAGGAATGGCCCCTCAAGTTTGGAAGAATTACAAACAAGTCCTTATTTATAAACCAAACAAACCCTTGTCAAAACAATATTGACCCCTGCCACTTATCCCTTTGTGACCCCCTGCCAACCTGTGACCCTTTCTCTCTTTTGAACCCCCTGGTCAAAACCAAGTCAAACAACAGAGGTTTCCCTCCATTGTGGTTTTCTTCTTCCCCACTTGCCTGCTACTCCCCTGCCACATCTCCCATCAACCTCACCTTATCCCCTCACTCCACACTCATCATACCTACACTCCACCCCCCCTACCTGCAAATTCAGGGCTAGAAGTCAAGTTACAATTTTCCCGCCAAAATGCATATAAAGGCCAATATGGCCTCTGCTCTCTCATTGGCTCAATAGGGTGGTGGGAAACAGTCATAAGGACACGTGGAAGCTGCTTGAAGTATAAAAAGGAAGAGAGAAGAAGTAAACAGTAGTAGCTAGTTTTCATTTTTTCCTTTAATGTCGTTTTTTTATTCAATGTCTTAAACTAGTTTAAAATCTGTAATTTTGTATTCCTATGATAAAAACTCAAGTTAATGTACCACTGTGATCTGTTTTAAGGATTAAATTCAAGTTTGGTTAAAGTTCTTATTTCTGTGTTTACTGTTTGGATTTTCAAATTCATGCTCTTATGTTTAAGCTGCCTATAGCTTCTTTCCTCACTTAAACAAGTTTAATCAAGCTTATCTAAGCTTTTGACAAGCTTTGGAAGCAATTTCAATCATTTTCACTTGATAGTCAACAAAAGTCAACTTGGGAGCTAAAACTGGAAAATGGTATCTTGGGTTGTTGCAGTGGCTGGAATAGGATTGAAATAGCATAGGTTAGGATAGTATTGGGTTATGGTTTTGGCCTGCTTAAGCTGGAAACAGTGGTTAGTTATATTTCACTTTTCATTTTTCAAGCAAAGTTGCATATCAGTCTTGTGTATGCATCTGTGGTCACAACTGTTTTTAACATGTCTAAATAGTTGTAATATGGTCATGATAGCTCAGTTTGATCACTGGTACAAACTGGTTCAGTAGTTAGATCAATTTTAGTTGGTTATCATTTGTAATAAGGGGTGTTTGGTTTGTCTGCACTAACTGTCTTAAAGGTTTAGCCAGTAGTTAGAATCAGTTAGGTTGCATTTGTTTAGTCCTATTGAACTCTTATCTGCCTTAGATTGTGCCTGCAATACTCTAAAAGTCAAGCTCACTCCATATCTGACTTAATATGCTTACTGTTGGATATTTGAGAAATCCAAGTTTGATTTTGTGTTCAAAATTCAGAGAACTAGCCTATTTAAGTTTCATTTCATCTTAACATATCATAATAAGTCCATAAATTAAGCTCAAAGTTGGAAAAAGTCAAACTTTCAATTCTTCATCAAAAGTCAATTGTGCAAAACTCAGTTTTAGCTCAACTGAAAGGAATTTTCCTTGATTCATTTATGGGCCAAATTATGAGAATCTTGTTGCTTTTAAAACCTCTCTTGGTCTAGTTTATGTTTGTCATTTTTTCATAATTTTTCAAATTTTTCTTAAGCTCTTTAGAAGCTTGTCAAAATGGTGATTAGTGCCCTGTGCAGGGCACTAAGCCTGCACAGGGCTTTTACAGCCCTTGCCACAAGCTCATTTGAGCTTGGCAAGGTCTGATTTTTGGTACATTAGGTCTCACCTAGGTCTAGTCTACGATCCAACTAGTGCTTTTCATTTCCAGCTTATTTTGAATCCTGTGCATTAGCTCAAAGTTGCCCCCTTTAACTGTTTTTCTGCCATAAGCTCATATCATCAATCTGATCTAGCTTGTGATTCAGAGTGTTAAGCTTGTTGTTTGTTGTTGTATTTTGGGTATTTTAGCTTATCATAGCTTGTGTATCAGTTTGGTAGCCTTTGGAGTGCATTTGCTTAATCAAGTGCTTATTTCAATAAGCATTTCCACATCAGTTGCATATTCATCCACATAAGCACTTGTTTTTCTAATTTTCCTAGCTTCCTAATAATGTTTTAGACTTTTCCTGATATTTTCAGATTTTTCTAAGGTGTTTTGCTATTTTTCTTTATTTTAAGTAGTTTTTAAGCATTTTTAAATAGCTTTTAATACAAAAAATTAAGAAAAGGTTCAAAAAAATAATTTTTCAATTTTATTAAGTTAAGATAAATATAAAAAGAGAAAAAAATATTTTTCTAGATTTTTCTTAGTTAAATTTGTATTTTTAAATATTTTAATTAGTTTTAAATAGTTTTTAATTCCTAGAAAATTCAAAAATAATCAGAAAAATACAAAAATAGTTTTGAAAATTCTAGTTTGATATTTTAGACTTTTCTAATTCATAATTTTATTTTTCAAGCTTTATTTCCTATTTTCTTTCATTTTAGGTTATTATTAATTAGTTAAAAATAGTTTTTAATTAATAATAATTAATTAAATAGTTATAAAAATAATTTTCTTTTTCTATAAATTTTCTTTTATCATTAGGATTGTAAAAATGTATTTCTCATATTTTTAGGCTTAATATTGTGTAAGTTTCACTTTTTATTTTGCACGTTTACGTAATTTTATTTTAAACGTAAGTTTTTAGTTTTAAGTTTTAAACGTTCATCATTTTAAAAATAGTGATAGCGTTTATTTAATATTTTTTATCTTTTTAACTTTCTTTAATTTGCATTTAAGCCCCTGTAGTTTATGGGCTTTTCCTTAGTTATAATCATCTTCAAATCTCTTTTCCCGTTTAAATTTCTCGATCACTACACGTTTGACTATTCTCGCACAGCTCGTTGGGACTTAACGACCTGGGGAAACACTATACTCTCCTGATCTTCATTGCATTCGTGTTTGAGCAGTTTTAAGCTGATTACGGTCTGCCATTCACAAGTGGCAGGCTTGAGTAATTTAGCTTGACTGTTCAGCACCGATCATATACCAAAACAACTCATCACGACCTCAGGTTCAATATAAACCATCATCAGTCCGAAACATCCAAATCAAGAACCAACTACTCATACAAAAAGGAAAATGAAACAACAGATACTCCATTCTACCCTAAACACAAGTCAAATAACAGCTACAACTACTTCTATCCCATCTACAAACTTCTCATGACCTCGAAACTAAAAAATATATTCAAGCGATCTCAGATTGGTTCCACTTTATTTGTAATCTTTCTCAGATTTTTTTGAACCTGTATCCTCATTGATCAATCTTGGTGATAGTATTCGAAACTTCAAAGAAAAAATCAAAACAACTCGTGTTTCAATCTTTCTTTCCTTTCGGTTATCAAATAAAAAGGAATCATAATAAAACCTCTACACTTGCCAGAGACCAGTTTTGGAAATTAACTTGAAATCAGGTGGTTCTGTTTCACGATTAACTTGAAACTAAACAATCAGTCAGTGCTGGGTTTGACCTCATTGATAGATTAAGTGTTTGATATGTAGTGGTGGATTTATTAGAAAAAACGAGATGAGATCTATGAGATTTGGTAAGAGGAGCGTCTTGCTAAAAGCAGATGTGGTGGGAGGTGGTTTTATTTTGACAAAGTGCTTTAGAGATAATATGAGGATTAGTAGGGTTAAGTGTGAGATGTGTGGTCATTTTATACTTCCCATATAATTAGGGTAGTGAGTGTTTTGGATTGGATATCATTCACATGGGCCGATCAAAATCTTGTGCTTGACTTATTTGTTCAATCTTGGACCGGGTAGCACTTACTAAATCTTGGGCGTACACGTTAATGACTTATTTGTGCATATGATTGAAAGTATTTAGAATTATTTGTTAGATCCTAATATGCGACTTATATTTATCAGCATTTCATTTGATTGTGTCGTGTGAAATGATAAGTTATAGATCAAGTCTAAGCTAATAGTATTTTTGAGTCATTTGGATCGAGTGTTTGAATTAATTATGGGCTGTAATGTTACCGGGATTTGGATTGAAATGGACTTAGATAAAGGCTTGAATTAATATCCGATGTGCAATTTGAGTTTCTGAATTGGATAATATGAGATGTGATTGGGAGATTTGACAATGAGATCTGACGATGAGATTTGACGATGACATTTGATGAGAGTTGATGAAATGATTTGACTTGTTGTTTTATAGGTATGATACTTTGATTTATACACTTTCACGAAAGATTCTATTTCACAGCTTGAATTGTTTATTGAACAAAGTCGACTACGGGGTTGTATGGACGATATTTCTTATTTGGATTTAAAGTGAGGTTTTCCGGGCGCGTTTACTTATTTCGTCTTCTTTCTTTCTACCCTTTCACGAAGATGACTTGTTTGGGCACTTATAGAGTGTGATAAAGACTTGGCTATTTAGTTACGTTTGTGATTCTTTCTCGCTTAACCTACAACGTGGCTATCACTTCGGTGTCTCACACAATTGAGGATATGTCAAGAGGATTTGTACATTGGGTACACCGCTTCTTTTTCACAAGGATTAATACAAGTTTAAGTAACAAATCTGGGGAATTTTACTTCATGATCAAGTTTGGCATATCGGGTTTACTTCACCATGTTGTCACTGCAATAGCCGACAATATTTGTGAAAGATGTGTTTACCAAAGTACTTATTGGATGGTTGATGGTATTGTTGATGTTGGATAATGAACCATTGATGAACCACTGCATGTTCCCCTAAAACAGATATTCATTGAAACCAATGTTGTCATAACACTTTCAAGCTGACATTGTTTACGGTTTATTCTTGGTTTTGTAAAATCCCGCGAAAAAAACTATTTCTCGGTTTAAATCAGAGACTTGTAAAATCCCGTGACAATGGAAACATCCTGGTAATAGTAAAGTGCATTTCCGGATCTATCTTACGGTTTATTATTGGTTTTGTAAAATCCCGCGAAAGAAACTATTTTTCGGTTTAAACCATAGAGTTGTAAAATCCCGTATTGATGGAACCATCCTGGAGAAAAGGAAAGTGTATTTCGGGATCTTTTCTGATGCTGGTGCTACGGTTTCTGCTTCGAAGAAGGGATAAAAGGGTGTACTTCATGAATTGGATGTGTGTTTGGATATTCGTCATGGCAGTATGGTTATTACTTGGTTTTACGGGGTTCTGTGCTTTTAACCATGGTCAGGATGAAACCATTATCAAAGTTCACTTTTAACGTCAAAAGAGGCTAGATGTGAGCTTTTAATCAGAAGATGTGACAACGGAGTTAATTCACTATTATTTATTTGAGGTTGAAGTGAAATATCACGGGCGAGTGTACTTAGTATCTGAAGGTATCGGGGATGGTTGGATGAAGATTCTTCAAGATCCTTGTTCGAGCTTATTATCAAAAACGAAGACTTGGAAATCTAGTTATTGTTGGGTGTCTTTTACCTTTTCTTTTACCACTTGGGGGAATTGGGCTCATACCACCACAAAATAACTATCACTTTAAGGAGTTACGTTGTAGTGCTCAGTGTCACATTCAATTGTGGATTTTCAAGAGGTAATGTACGTCTTATACTTGATGGTTGGTTGGTTGAAGAGTATAGAGTAGATAGAGAGTACTTAGAGATGCTAATGGAAATCGGCACCGCTCTTTGTTTCATATGTGCAAGTTTAAGTCATGAGTTCGGGGTAGTTTACTTCAGGGTCAAATTCATTATATCGGGTTTTCTCCATCAGCTATCACTACAAAGAGCCTACTGAATGATAATGGGGTTGATTACATGTTTTGCCAAGAGATGATGAAAAGAGAGAGATTATGACGTATGAACACAACAGTTCATGCCTCGTTCTCTAAAGAAAAGAAAAGTCCGTTTCAGTGCGCTTTATCTTCTGAAGAAGAGAAATCTTCTTATGACGTTTGAACACAACAGTTCAAGCCTCGTTCTCTAAAGAAAAGAAAGGTACGTGTCAGTGCACTTTATCTTCTGAAGAAGAGAAATCTTCTTATTATGACCATTCTCATCAACATGCTTCATACGTTTTCCATGCGCTTCAGTCATCAAGTGAACCGGGCTACTGTTGATTGTTTTCTGATTCCACTTTCTCAACTATAATGACGATGGCGACATCCTGTGCTAATTTTGCGGGGGAGAAGTGTGAATAGACTACATTTGGATGATGTTCACTTGTTTAATCAAGAATGGCATCTCCGTATGCAATTCTTGAGGGGGAGAAGAAGTGTGATAATTCTGCATGGTTGATTGACTTATGAGAATATATGGTCATACGGCTCCTAACTAATGTAAGAACCGAGCTTCTTCTTATCGGATCATCTTTACATGGAGTTTCTTCTAAGAGCCGTTGGTTGACATCTTCACTCGGATTGATGAGTTTATCGACAAAGTGCTTCCGGTTAATGCTTCACGTATACATCAACATGATGATTCCGAACAATCTCTCTGTTCTTGTTTGATGTGATTGGTAGTTTGGTGTTACCATCTTGTGTGTTTGTTGCGGCCTGATTGCTGATTTCCTTGATGAACATCTTTCTGTTCTTGTTTGATTGGGAGGGATTTTAGTTAAGGGCACTTGCAAGATGTAAGTTAATTGGGATGCTTTTAGGTGATGTTCTTATTTTTTGGTGAGTTGAAGATGTTAACTATCTATTCCCCAACTGCACAATCTCGAAGAAGGTCGAGTCTACAGTCTGTTTTACATTTTCTGCTGCATGTTAGAAGACTAAAGACGAGTTGCATTTGATTATCCAAAGACTTCTTCATATTCCGGCCATTGTCAGTTTAGGGGAGAGCACTAATTGGGGGAGGGTGAAATGTCAGATTTAATCCCCAATTAGACTTGCTCACATTACTCAGCATGTTGATTCTCACAAAGACTTCAAGCGTTCTTCTCAACAGATTTCTAGTATTTGGGCTTTCAAAGAGTTGCTGATTCTGAAGTATCAAAACCAGCAACGGGGAAGGAGACACGCATCTAAACGCGAGTAAACCTTGATGAACTTAATACTTCTAAGTGATTGAAGATATCCCGGGAAGACGATTGTCATTACCGCAGAGAAACTCAAGGTTTGACTCATGGCGCTTAGTGTTCTTATTCCAACTACGTGGGGGAAGTGATGGAAGAGAAAGTTTCTGAAGATAAAAGAGGTACACAAGTACGACATATTCATGGGAGATAAATGTGTAACATGAGGGAGGTGTTATCTGTTATTCTCTCGTTGGGAATGTGTGTACTTCGGATTCTTGAGCTTCATACACATTCATCAGGGATGAAATATGTGAACATAGGGGAGGTGTTCTTCATTACCCTCATGATGTGTATTCGGGGGAGTTCTTGGATATTGGTGTACTTCGGGTTCTTGAGCTTCATACACATTCATCTGGGACGAAAGATGTGAACATAGGGGAGGTGTTCTTCATTACCCTCATGATGTGTATTCGGGAGAGTTCTTGAGTGTTATACAAAGAGACTGACTGCATCAATTCAACTACTTGGGGGAATTGTTCTCTTGACACCTTTTTGGAATGGATTGCGTCAGACTTCAGTGGTTAAGGAATTTGAGAAGAAATTTAAAGAGTGGGATGATACATTGCTGTTCTTGTTGATGATATAACCCCGAACGAAGAATCAATGATCATTCTTAAAAGGAGCAGCAAGATCGATGATAATGGTGTGCTTATTTGTGCACCTGGCTAATGGAAGCTTGAAAGAAAGCTTTGAATCTGCTCAGCTAAAGGATTTTCGGTTTGGGGGGAAGCTGCCAAAGTCTCTTGTTTCTCAAAGGCTCACATTCTATCTTCTAATCTGGAGCCTCGGAAGCTTTGGTGGTGGAAATTTAAGAGACGACGAATTCTTTCTTCTACGACGTGCTGCTTGACATCCTTATCTCGGTACTCGTTTCGTCATCTTCTTAAACTATATCATCTATTCTATCCTTGTAAATATTTTTCAAAAACAAAATACAAAAATATAAAACCAACAAAATCAAAATAGAAAATTATAAAATCTTCAAAAACCCATAAAAATCAGAAAATTTAAAAATACCAAAAATATTGTTCTTCAAAGACATGTCTTCTGGTATCGATAACATCTACGGTCTTAGAAATGTCATTCAATAATGGCACGGGACCATAGATGAAGTTCGAGCAGGAGGTGTAAATATTCTTTTCTAAACATGTCTTAAAATATGGCTTACAGTTATTTCAGACTGTGACCCGCGCTTAATCATGGCTTGCTATTATTTCAGATAGCAACCCGTTTTTCAAAGAAGGAAAGTGCTACGCTTAAACCAATTTTCAAATATTTCGTGCACTTATCCTAAAACAATTTTAGGAAAGTATGTCGAAGGACTGCTGTTCCTACACAAATGTTTTTCCTTCTATAAATTCTTCATAAAAATATTTGTTGTTTTCAAAAATGGTGGGAAATGAGTTGCTTGAAAAGCAATCAGTTTCAGAGTTTTCGTAAAAATTGAAAACTCAATCAATGACTCCAGCGCTTTTAACCTTTTCAGAAAAATAAGTCATTGATTGAGGGGGAGAATGTTTTCAAATTTACATCATCTAACGGACTTTCTTAATTATCCTACGTGCTTAATTATAATATATAATTGCCTATGTTGAAGGACTAGGTTTCTAGGATGTGATTGTTAGGATTAGATGAATATAGTTTGATGAACACATTATTCCCATACCTTATATGAACTGTTTGATATGTTGAATTGACTTGAATTAGTCGATTGTTGTTTGGGTGATGTCAACCACCATATATCTGTATGTGTGTTCACTAACGTATGCAGGTATATTGGTATATAAGAATGTTCCCGATCCGGATCCCACAATTGAAGATGATTGGATGCCGAAAGGAAAGGGTAACTAGATCTTGGGTTGACAAATGAAGAAACGGAGCTTAATTAGACTTCAATGGAGAGTTGGCATGAAATGCAACGTAAGAGGTCTCACTGCATCAGCATATGGTTTTCTTCATCAGCAAATGAAGAAACGGAGCTTAATTTGACCTCAGTTGGCACTAAAATGCAACGTAAGAAGTCTCACTGCATCATCAGACGGTTTTTCTTCCAGAATCTACAGCAACAACAGAAGCTTCTCAACCACCTAACGTATTTTTGTGCAGGGATAATAGTGATGATACCATTTTTCTAAAACTTTGAAAAATATTGTTTTGAAAATGGAAAAATATTGTTTTGAAAATAAATCGGATTCAAAGTTTTGAAATCTACCGGACTTTATTCTGTCAAATCTTAAGTGATTTCAAATTAAATATTTTCAAACGATATTTCATCTATCAAGTCCGGATTGTACAATAATAAGTGGTGATCTAAAGATTTAATGTTATGTCATGGTATGATTTTCTTTAAAAAATCAAAGATCTTACAAAATGAAATTTTTTCTGTTCTTGTTTGATTGTGAAATTGTTTTATTTTACTTAAAGATCGTTTAAAAACTATCATACCTGACACTAACAATCTTTAATGTCTAGAGTTGGTCCATCTCAGTCAATTTCAAAAATTAAATCTTGCCACGTCTTTCCCCTAAAATTTTCTAAATGATTTAAATCATTCAGGATCACAAATCTCAAATGGTTTGATATTTTTGATCGGGGGAGAGATCATGATTTAAATCTCAAATCTGTTTTAGTCCTTTAAAGGCACTCCTGCCTCCATGTGCCAAACGATTTCAATATATGATGCACATGTTGAGGAGGAGCATTTATCCAAAAACAAGATGAGTATTTAAACCAAGCCACACTTTCTCCCATGTTTTCTAAACCTGATTAAATCACTTGAGATCCAAAATCTCAAAGGGTTTGATATTTTTGATCGGGGGAGAATTTGTGATTTAATAATAAAATTTGATAAATGATGATCGATTTGATGAAAATGTGCAGGCTGCTCTCTCATATGTGCTAAACGCTTTCGAATCTCGAAGCACATATTGAGGGGGAGCAAATGGTTTCTTAATGGCTTGTGTGATTGTGAATGTGCTTCAAAAGAACTCTTTCCTCTATGTGATAAAATGTTTTAAAATATCCTATGCACATATTGAGGGGGAGAATTTTACCAAGAAAATCAAATGGTTTTTTTCTATGAAAATAGTGATCAAAGAAAATATTTCAAAGTTCTCTTGCCTCCATGTGCTAAACAATTTCTAAATTATATGCACATGTTGAGGGGGAGGTTTTCTAAATGATCAAAACTATTAAGGTACAAAATGCTTTGATCTCGTATCACAAGTACCTTGATTGTTTTTCCAAATGTTTTTTCTATTGGTTTCAAGGAAGAATGAACTGTACCAAAATACCGACCATTTTACTTTATGCATGGTGTTATAAGGATGGTTAGGTTAGGTATTCGTTCCCACGATCCGCCAGAACCGGAGGGATCTACCCAGGGACAATCCACTAGATAGTGTAGAGTCCTTAGGTATGATGAAAAAAGGAGAAAAATGAGATATGGGAAGAGTGCCGACTGAGTCTGAGCTAGTACTGGAATAAACCCAACAAGGTTCTAGTTATGAAGTCTCGGTAAGCATTGAAGGGGTTGAAGAATGAAAAAGAATTGGAATGTGAAAAGGGTGAAAAAAATAGCCCTCCAATAATTCAACCTTAGGGCAGACACCGGGTTCAATACATATGCTACTGGTGGTTACTAAGGTAACACTGGTATTGAAGACAAGACGTCGTGGACCCAGTGACGCACTGCACTAACCTTCCCAAGCTACTCAAGTTCCTCTTAAAAGGTCTTGTTTCATTCTCACGGGATACCGACACAATCTATCGACTTTCTCTTTGAGATTGTTGATATTGAAGAAGGAGACCCTCTCCCTAGTCTCCGGCATAGGAACCAAATGTGCACTATTGAGTCTAGAGCCAAGAGATCGTCCACAATATCTCATTAGGACACTAAATTCTTGAAGACTTGCTGTTTCACACAATGTGGAAAGTAAGTATATATTAAGAGTCCTACGCATTATCCTTGTGGTATTGCTAGAACATCCGAGTGATATGTAAAAATATTCACGATGAAGATGGAAATCCTTCTTGAGCCAACATCAAACAAGCTCTTGGTGGGTGACATGTGAGATCTTTTCTGAAGATCAAGCTTGTGAGAACCGGATAGAAACAATGGGGAGATTCATTCTTGAATCAACCTTGGTCCAGGATTGGAATTGACGAATATTTTTGGAAAAACCGTTCGATGTGCAAACCTTCTTTTCTCTAGCACGTCGAATGTGTATTCATTTTCATATTCAAAAAGTATCTCTGATTGAAAAATACTTTTAGAAAAACCGTTCGATGTGCGAATCTCTTCTTTTCTCTAGCACGTCGAATGTGTATTCTCTTTCAAATACAAAAAGTATTTATGATTGAAAATTGATCTTTCTTATAAAACCTTCGTTGTATTGCAAAACTCTTTCTTCTATGCAATACGCGATTTTTTTCAAATCAATTTTTCATCAATCAGTGAATCTCAATTCGCTAGTTCACTCACTCCGTGTTTTCTTCTTTGAGACGTTCCGGTTTGAGAACGGCTAGAACAGCTGCGAAACCCTGTCAAGGAGATTCTTAGGAATCCTACCTGATCACAGGCAGCACTTGTACTGATCAACGGGGAACCGTGGGCCATGTACCTCAATTCGACGAAAGTGATCAAAGACACTTTCGTGTGTTTTATTGCTAACTGTTGTTTGCAGGTACATTTGGACGGTTGCAGCTGATCAGAATTGAGGAGTCAATCCAAAGCCGCATGCTCACAGCATCCACACTTAATTTGAAGAAATCATGACTGGTGCATATCTACAAAACCTGGCTCTGATATTTTCATTCTATGCTTCTGCGCTGCTGCAAATATCATGAACCAGTAAAAGCTTCCGCTACTCTGATGAAAAGATGTCATGATCCAAAAGGTGTGAGCATGTCGGTCCAAAAGTTACAACATCACATGAAGGCAACACTACTATGGATGATCCAGAGAGATTTACTATGGCTGATGATCTCAAAGAAAGCTCGAAGATCATCAAAGATGTGGATCAGTTTAAAGGCCTCCACTAAAAGTACTAAACTATGCGGACTTTGAAGTATCACTGCTAAAGCACAAGATTGCGGAACTTGAAGAATTAAAGTCTACGAGCTCAAGAACTAAAGACATAGAAATAATGCTATGATGCAAAATGTATTTCATGGGGTGACCTCCCTTAGGGGGAGATTGTTAGGAATTGGAAATTCCATGTTAAAGAGTCTGTCACCCCAATTATGGTCTAGCATATGTTAGCTCGTAGACATGTCGTTAGTTACGTTATTTATCAGTTTATTAGTTAGTTATTAGTTTAGTTTAGCGTAGCGTAACACAGTGGAGGAAGGACGGGTCTTTACCCACTGTATACCTGATCCACAGGCCGATAGGAGGTCGTTGTGTCTGTAAGTATAAATACCCCTTCCATCCATGGAAGGGGTGGAGCTTCTCATTCAATCTAATATTTTATTTGTTCATCAAGTCTCTACCAAGAAACTCCCTCCCTCTAAAATGTCTAACATGTATTTTGATCATCCAAGACCACCCGAATCATCAAACACAATAATATATCGATCCTTCATTTTACCACATTCTCAATTGGGAATGGGATGGTGAATAGCACTGTACACGATGATACAATACCACCATCAATTTCTAACACCCATGCACACATAAATTTGTACCAATCTGCAAGGAAACTTCCTGAAATTACGATAGAGTTCCGTAGCTGGGATATATAGAATGGAGGCCCAACCATGCGTCTTATCTCTTCAGGTATGCCTAATTCTAGAAATTGGTGAGTAACCAAATCAAATGAAACAATCATATATCATTTGTATAACATACCATCATTGAAAACAATTTTTTCATAACCAAGCCAGAAATTTTTACCACCCACTTCTGCTTGGCCAGACCGTTTTATTCTAATCTCTTCTCGAGGGAAACAATCATTTTCAAGATGGTTCCAGCGTCTCGAACTCAATGTATACACTGACACGTACCATGGCCCTTGACCGTATAACAGGTAATTAATTTTTAAAATGGTTAGGTCTAAATTGTCCGGACGTACACCAAAACCGATGACCATTTTTGGTGAATCAAGTTGATTCAAGAAACTAGGGACTAATACCCCTATAAATCTTTTTATTGATGGGTTCCAAAAAACAACCATCATATTTGAACCATATGAAAAGCACCAGACACCTTCAGAAGTAGCAATTGGCTTAAGAGTTGGAAGATTAATAGTTGTATCTAGATGAGTGAAAGCTAAACTTCCATTTACTGAAAACATAAAACCTACATTACCTTGCATATATGTTAAATTAAAACAACACATATATGTCTCACGAAAGCCGTAACTATGGATGAAGTTGGAAAAGTCTATGGAAGACCTCCATCTCTTTGACACACTATGAAACTGTAGTAAAGACTTAACTGAAAGTCTATTCATGACATCAACTTGAAGGTCGAATGGTATGTTGTCCGACATTTTTTTTAATGAGAAGGGATAAATTACTGAATGATTTTTATTAAGCGAAAGAGTGACAAAGTAAGACTTAAATAGAGGGATAAAACTGTGTCATAGACTTGTCATATCTGTGTCATATTTCGGGTAAAAAATTACACATACACATAATATTATACACGAAATATGACATTTATTTGACTTGTCAGAAACTTTATAGAGACAAAGATGTGACTAGTAAATAAGCTTTTTTTGCTCACATAATACTATACACAAAATATGACATGAATATGACTACTCAGGTACCTTATAGAGACAAAGATGTGACTAGTAAACAAGCTTTTTTTGATCACATAATATTATACACGAAATATGACATGAATATGACTTGTCAGAAACTTTCTAGAGACAAAGATGTGACTAGTAAATAAGCTTTTTTTGCTCACATAATACTATACACGAAATATGACTACTCAGGTACCTTATAGAGACAAAGATGTGACTAGTATACAAGCTTTTTTTGATCACATAATATTATACACGAAATATGACATGAATATGACTTGTCAGAAACTTTATGGAGACAAAGATTTGACTAGTAAATAAACTTTTTTTCATAACATTGTCTGAGTTGTTGATGAAAACTTTAAATACGTTAGTGGGTCACACTATATAAACCACGTTGTTGTATTAAAAAAAAATTACATCCTTTTATCTTTTGTTAAATCCTTCTGTAGGTCAAGAAATGACATTCAAAGTCCTACTACACCATTATGGAAGTTTCAGTTCACCACCTGGAAGAAAGTTTGTAGGTGGTATAATTGCTTGTGTAGATCCAGTTGATTATGAAACTTTTTCGGTCAATCAATTGAAAATAATCTTAACCAATTGTTTAGGTTATGATGAAAACTCCCCAACATTTTTTTATTTAAAGAAACCAAACTGTAGTCTTGATTCAGGACTCGAACTATTAGTTGATGCAATAGAAGACAGCGAACGTATACGAACGTATACTCAATTTCATCAAAACCAACTACATGTGTACGTATCACGGGTGGAGTTATCCCCACTTGTTGTGCCCGAAGAATGCAATAATGAGGGTTTCAAGAAGAAAAAACAAGATAAACCTTCATGTTCAAAAAATTTATTTGACTAGTGACTAAGTCTGGTTATGTTCAGCTTGCAATGTCACATTATGCAACTTTGTGGTTTTATTGAATCAAATTCAATTGTTCCTTCTTTCATTCATATCAAATGTTAGGGTTCTACATAGAATACGAACTTTTATTCATTACACAAGCAAAGCGAAATACTACATCGAAATGAAAATATAAAGTACGATAAATGAAATACATGATACCATTAAACATTAAATCTTAAAAGTTGCTTGTCTGACATTGTTAGAAGAATTAGTGATTCTTTGTTGGGCCCAATGAAGAATGAACCAGAATCTCCTTCAACACCCATATTTTGAAAGCTTTCAGCATTACGCACGAATACTTGTAGCGAGTGAGGCATTTGTTGGCTTACTTTAGCTTCAACTATTGGTTCCTCGTCCTTAGTAAAACCCACCAACTTAAGTACATGCTCAACTGGGAATGGAATATTGAATAACATTCGAAAGGATGTTACAAAACTACCATCAACCTCTAACACCCATGCACAAAGAAATCGTATGTCCTCTAGATAGAAACTAGATGAAATTACGAGATTATTTCCTAGCTGATCGAATGGGAAAGGAATCAAAACTCTCAGCTCTTCAGGTATGTAGACTACAATAAACCTGTGAGTAATCAAATCAAATGAAACAAGCATATAATTTTTTTACCTCATACCATCATCATTGGTGAGCCTTTCGGAAGCAGGCCAATAAATTTTACCACCCACACATGCTTGACCTGACCGTTTTAGGCGGATTGTTTCACGAGGCAAACGGTAATTTTCAAGAATGTTCCAACTACCAGAGCTCAGCGTAAACACTGACACGTACCATGGTCCTTGACCATAGTAAGGGTAATTAATCTTTAAAAGGGTAGGGTCTAAAGTGTCTGGACGAACACTAAAACCAAGGACCATTTTTGGTGAATCAGGTTGATCCATGTAACTAGGAACAAAAATCCCTATTGATCGTTTTATGGATGGATTCCAAAGAATAAGCATCATATTACCAATATACGAAAAACACCAAACACCTTCAGAAGTAGCAATTGGCTTAACGGTGGTAAGATCCAAATTTGTATTTAGAGGTGTGAAGCCTAGATTGTCATCAACAGAAAACATAAAACATAAAACCTATATTATCTTGCTTGTATGTTAAAAAAAAAACTTTTAGTATCAACCTCATGAAAACCGTAACAACATATAAAGTTGTTACTGTCAATTGCAGCATTCCAAGTCTTTGAGACACTACGGAACTGCATTAAAGACTTAATAGGAAGCCTATTCATGATATTGATATGAAGATCAAGGGGTTTGTTGTCTGACATTGTTTGGGGATGGTTACAAGTAATTTGCAGTGTAGTTGAATGTGTAAAATTAGAGTATTAACATTTTTTCTTAAATAGAGTGTTTGCATTACTTTTTTTTGATCACATAATATTATACACGAAATATGACATGAATATGACTTGTCAGAAACTTTATAGAGACACATATGTGACTAGTAAATAAACTTTTTTTTGATCACATAATACTATACACGAAATATGACATGAATAGAGACTACTCAGGTACCTTATAGAGACAAAGATGTGACTAGTAAACAAGCTTTTTTTTGATCACATAATATTATACACGAAATATGACATGAATATGACTTGTCAGAAACTTTATAGAGACACAGATGTGACTAGTTAATAAATATTTTTTGATCACGTAATACTATACACGAAATATGACATGAATAGAGACTACTCACGTACCTTATAGAGACAAAGATGTGACTAGTAAACAAGCTTTTTTTGATCACATAATATTATACACGAAATATGACATGAATATGACTTGTCAGAAACTTTATAGAGACACAGATGTGACTAGTAAATAAACTTTTTTTTGATCACATAATACTATAAATGAAATATGACATGAATAGAGACTACTCAGGTACCTTATAGAGACAACGATGTGACTAGTATACAAGAAATATGACATTAGTTTGACTTGTCAGGAAATAATTTTTTTTTATCACATAATATTATACACGAAATATGACACATGTTAATTACTTTTTGCAAACACACATGGTAATATTACACTATATATAACACATCCACGAAATTGAATGTATATACATCTTCATAATACTTACAAAAAGAAAATGGCCTTGAATTTACATAAATTCAAATGTATGTTACATTACGGTGAAATAAAGCGCGGTGTCATTATGGATCATGATATAACCTATTCAGAGTTAGTTGAAATGGTGGTGAATAAGTTTAAATTGAAGCAAAATGCCCGAGTAAATTTAAATGTGAAAGTCCCTTCAGCTGACTTTCGACTCGATGTTACAGACGACAACGAGGTAAACTTTTTTGTTCAGTGTGCTTTAGAGTCTCCTGCTGAACTTGTACACTTGTATGTTTCTTAATCTAAAATAATGGAAGAAACAACAAGTTTTGGTTCAACTCAGCAAGTGCCAAAGTTTTATAATTTTTTCCCTCCAATAGTAGAAGAAAACATCGGCCCATCAAATGATTTCAAAACAATGACTATAATTATAAAGATGAGGCAAATTTCACAAAACCAGGGTCATCATTTGCTTTCAGTTCAGATAACGAACAGGAAGATGATGACTCAGGTTATAAAGATGAGGCAAATTTCACAAAACCAGGGTCATCATTTGCTTTTCCTTCGGATGACGAACCGGAAGATGATGACTCAGGTTATAAAGATGAGTCAAATTTCACAAAACCAGGGTCATCATTTGACCATATCCCTGAAGTTCCTGAACCACCATGTTAGGTCACCATATTGTAACAAAAGCATCAATATGTATAAAATATAGATAAAGAGAGGGCGGATGAACACACACAAACAATATACGTATGAATAAGAGAAGAGTTATGCGTAGATATTGAATGAAGTGAACACCCAACCTTCTAAGGAAGGTTTACATGTCCTTATATAAGGAAAGGAACTAGGGAAACACACAAGTTCCCTTCCTTTCCTTATTGGATATGGGCCAAGGCTTATGGGCTTTCTACATAAGCCTTGCCTTTAATACTAACATAAAAGCCTAATTAAGCAACCTATTACATGTTAATTACAAACACTTGAAATATAGTTTAGGAGTGATTCCAACAATCTCCCCCTAAGTGTTGGTAATTAATGACTTAAGTAATCTTGAAACGTTGTTGGTGCTGATGTAATAGTTGCTTTGACGTCTTCTGACATTCTTCTTTCTTGTGAGAAGAAGTGCCTTGATTCTAACAATTTCCCCAGTGTGAGGATCTTGTTTTCTTTGAAGTTTTCAGCTTTGACATCTTCATTTATCTTTGTTCTTTGTTCTGGTGTGAATATGGTGATGTTATGTTGTGGTAATCTGCATCAGGTCCGCTTCGTTGCTCAGGTCCAACATGCTCACACGCTCTTTATCGTTGGAATTCCGTGTTGATGTAGTTCTATTTAGTCTTTAAACTTTGTAGATTCTTTGGCTTTGACGAAGAATCATTTTGACTTTTGTGTTGCCTTTCGAGAGAACTTCAATTTTTGTTGTTGTTGGTATGAGCATGTGTAGAATTTGCACGATCATCTCCCAGGAGCATCCATAAGAAGAAAACATACGAATTGGTTAGTGATAAACACCAATCGATCATTATGGCCATTTCTTAGAGAATTGACCACTACGATTGTTCTTCTGATGAATGTCTTGATTTCATTCACCTTGGTCGGGCGAATCAGCCGTCCGAATCCCATAAGGGACAGTTGGCATTACATTGAACAAGTTCAAGTAATGACCCACATTTTCAGGACTCGATTCTTGAAAGGAATCTCCTTAGCGGGATTTCGAGCACTTACAAGTTTGAACTTCGAGCGTGTTAACAGCATAGTGTGAAAACACATCTCTAATTCTAGCAAAGGCTGTTCCTGAACTAGAGTCCCTCAAGTAGGATAACACGATGTACCGAAGTACACCTACAGTTCAGGTGAGTCGCTGAGGTACACCAAAGTATCACCTCACGATTGTAGACCGTTTGAGACAACACTAAGCGTTACCCACAAGGAGTTACCGAAGTGACCTGCTGTCAGGGCTGTTTGATGTTGACCCTGGCAGGAGTTTCCATTCAATCACTGAGGATCACAGTTGTGAACCCCTCATAAATGTTCTCGACAGATTGCTAAGATCTGTGTAGGACTCTAGAATAGTATCACTTGTGTCCTTATTGTTGAACGACAAGTTATGAAATGTCAAGTGTTCCTACGAGATCTTTTGATGAATCTCGTGGCTTTAGACTCAATAGTGCGCTTTGGTTTTCCTAAGCGGAGACTAGGGAGAGGGTCTCCTTCTTCAATACCAGCAATCTCTAAGAGAAAGCCAATAGTTTACGTAGGGTTCCATGTGAGAATGAAACAAGCTTCTGTTGAGAGAAACTTGAGTGGCTAAGAAGGTTTAGTGCATGCGTCACTGGGTCCATGACGAATTCAATCTTCAATACTGGTGTCATCTAGTGACAGCCAGTAGCATATGTATTGAACCCGGTGTCTGCCTTAAGTTGAATAATTTGGAGGGCTATTTCTTTTCACCCTTTTCATTACTTTTCTTTTTAATTCTTCAACTCCTTATTTCTTCGATTCCCATTTTCTCATTTTTATAATCATACCTAAGGACTTCTAAATTCTAACTATTTGAAGTGTCCTTGGGTAGATCCTCCGGCTCTGGCGGATCATAGGACGATTATTCCTAACCTTAGTCACCTTATAACTCCATGACTAACCTATGTTGCAATAAAACCATTTTCTTGAAAATCTATCAAAGTGGTTATGATTGAAGACACTTTGTACCACAGTGAGAGTTTAATCATTTGCAAAAATACTCCCCCTCAACACGTGCTTAAGTGTTTTGACAGAAATCTGCATGGTGAGAGAAGAGCGCGCACTTTTGAATTGATCGACTCAAGATAGACAATTCCCCGCGAGACACGGTTACGTTGTGTAGTTAAAGAGTTACATTGTCAGCTTTTGACAACTAGCTCTAATAACTACCTTGAAGGTGTAGACAAACCTCGAAAGGTTGTCAAACCCGTCAAAGTTCATGTCTATCAAGAGCTTCTCGAATAGGTACAATCTACTCGGATAAGTCTTGAAAGACAAATCTTTTCGATGTAGGACAATTTAGATCTCGTCAATTTAAGGGTTAAGTCTTAGTCACACGAAGATTCAATCAAATTCACAACATATTTGTATCACACAATTTTTATCCCCCTCAAAAATGGCATATACATGTTATTTTTGACAAAATTTTGATATCGAATATGTCCATTTCGAGTTTTGTGGGAAGATTCCACGAAGAACAATTTGTGAACAAAGTTTTAAGCAAATACTCCCCCTCAACAAGTAATATTAACTTTTGAGGTTTTGAAAATCATAAGGGGAAGTACTTGTTCTTTTGAGCAAAACTTTGAAAAATGAAAGTTTTGATAAGTTTTACTCAAAAGTAAGAAGCTTTCGCTCCTTTTATAAGGATTGTGGCACTGATGCGTACCACATGGTCCTTTCATTACAAGTATGGGTTGTACACTGTTATGTGTGCACAAGCCATAATGAATAAATCAAACAAACAAAATCACAATCAAGAGAGTTAAGAGACTACCCAATGATTACAGACGATCAGCTACTTTCTGAGGACGTTGGTAAGTCAGAATCGGAAAGTTTGGTCTTCCTCCCACATAGCTCTCCAACCGTTGCATCTGATCCCGGTGACTTAACCTTTCATCAATCCTAGTGATAAATCAACGAACATCCTTGCGATCCTTTGGAATTCCATCTCTTCGTCTGAATTTTACCGAACTCAATGTCCTTTAATCGATATGCCAATCCATCTTGAGCCATCTCCAGGGTGGTGTCATAGATTGTAGGATCGTGAATTGATCCGTGCAAAACCGTCAAGTTTTCTCACGCAAGCTGACCACTTGTGAATGGCCAACTGTAAGAAACTTAAAACAGCTTAAGCACGAATGCAATGAAGATCTGAGGAGTGTAGTGTTTCCCCGGGTCGTTATGTCACAGCGAGCTATGCAATGGATCACCAAACGTATAGTGATCGAGAAATTTGAACAGAAAAAAGGATTGATAGGATTATAACTACAGAAAAAGCCAAAAAATTATAGCGGCTTAAATGCAAATTAAAGGAAATTAAAAAGATAAAAAATATTAAATAAACGCTATCACTATTTGCAAAATGATGTTTTTGTTTTTATGTTTTTATAAAACTGAAATTAAAAACTACGCGACGTACAACAGAAAAATGTGAAACTAAATCAATATTAACCCTAAAAATATGAAAATGATATTTTTACAAACCTAATGATAAAAGAAAATTTATAGAAAAAGAAAATTATTTTTATAACTAATTATCTAATTATTATTAATTAAAAACTATTTTTAACTATTTAATATTAGCCTAAAATACAAGAAAATAGGAAATAAAGCTAGAAAAATAAAATTTTGACTTAGAAAAATCTAAAATAACAAAATAGAATTTTCAAAACTATTTTTGTAATTTTCTGATTATTTTTCTAGTTTCTAGGAATTAAAAACTATTAAAAACTAATTAAATCACTTAAAAATACAAATTTAACTAAGAAAAATCTAGAAAAATATTTTTTTTGGCTTTTTATATTTATCTTAACTTAAGAAAAATGAAAACTTATTTTTTTGAACCTTTTCTTAATTAATTGGATTAAAAGCTATTTAAAAAGTGCTAAAAATTGATTTAAATGCAGAAAAATAGCAAACAAACTTAGAAAAATCTGAAAAATTCAAGATAAGCTTAAAATAATGTACTGAATCAAGGAAAAATAGAAAAGCAGTAGCTTGTGTGTAAGAATATGGAACTGCTAAGCCAAGGGCTTATAAATAAGCACTTTAAATGAGCCAATGAACACAAACAAGCACCAAACTGGAACAGAAGTTCTAATATGCTATAAGAACCAAAATGAAACTTAAAACAACAAACCTACACCACTGAAATACAAGATTAACAGATTTGGCTATTTTGATTAATGTGCTAGAAACAGTTTCTGGGTGCCTACTTTACACCAAAGAATAAGCACTCCAATAAGCTAGAAACCAAAATCCAAATGTGGAGACCTAAACTAGACTTGGGTGAGTGCTTGTAAACCAAGAACCAAGCTTGGACAAGCTCTAATGAGCACTGTGCAAAGCTGCACAAAACTGAGAAAAACTCAGTTTAAGCTGAGTATTTGAACAGGGCAATTAGGCCCTGTTTGACAAGCTCAAATGGAGCTTTTAAAAAATTGGTAAAATTCTACAAAAAAGCTAATAAGAAAAGAGACCAGTTGAACTTTTTAAAGCAACAAGTTTCACTGAAATTGGCTTAGAAATGAGTCCAAGAAAAATCTTTCCAGTTGAGCTCAAAACTGATTTTCCAAATTTTGACTTTTGAAGTAAAAACTGAAATGTTGACTTTGATGAGATTTGAGTTTAATTTTTGGACTGATATTGATGAAATATGTTAGAATGAAACTACTGCAAGCTAGTTTTATGATTTCTAAGCACAAATCCAGTTTTTGATTTCCCAAAATCCAAACAGTTAAGACAGTGAGACAGGTTTTGTTTGATTTTGACCTTCAATGTTTGCAGGCACAATTTAAAGACTGATATGAGCTCAAATGAGCTTAACAAGCATGAAACAACTAGAAACAATCACTGACTACACTTCTAAGACAGAATGTGCAGCAGATCCAAACACCCTAATCTCAACTGTTTTGCAAAATTAATGAAACCAATTACTGATCCAGTTAATATGACTGATTAAACTAAGATTAATTTACCTAATGACAACTAATTAAATAGGTTAGAACTAGTTATAACTACAAAAAACAGATAATGCAATGTGACTTGAAATTAACTTACAAACAGTCCTTAGCCACAATGGCTTGAAAACAGTGAACCCAAGAACCACTACCTAATCTAAACCAACCCACTGCTTCTAAATCAACCCAATTCTAGCTCTGAACCAACCCATATCCATTTCTGCATCACTTTTGCCCCATGTTGACTTTCTTTGACCAATATCCAAAAATGTTTGAAACTTAAATTTGAACTTCACAGAAAGCTATAATGAACTAGTATGAGCTTGTTTGAGCTTATAAATAAGCTGATGAAAGCTTATACATGAGAGTTTGAAATTGCAAATTTCAACAGTTAACTTAAAATTTGGAAAATGAACTCAAACTGGAATTGATACTTTAAAATAGCTGTAATACACTTCAACACAATAATTTGATACAAGGAAACTTAAAATAACAACTATGAATCTATTTTAAGACTTAATAACTAAAAACGACATACATTTTAAGAAATAAACTAAGTACTCTCTTCTTCTCTTGCTTCTCTTTCTTTTTATACATCAAAAGCACTCCCCACGTGTCTCTGAGCAAATCCCAGCAATAATCCAGGCCATTGGATTGCTAGAAATCAATCTTGGCCGTTTATGAAATTTTGGCGGGAAGAGGTTTTAACAGCTGGGGGGTTGATAACTTGGACAGGAAAGGGGCGCATTTAATGCATTTGGAGGGTTGTTGAGGTGGGGGGAACAAAGAGTGGAGTAGGGTGGCTGGAGGAGGAGGAGTTGCAGATAAAATGGTCGGGGAAGGCAGTGGGAAAGGGGGCGGGGTAATATTATTTTAAACGTGGGTATTTGGGTTCGGGTTTGGACCGGGTAAAAGATTTGGGCCAAGGGTTTTTTATTTGGGCTTGGGTTTATATGGGATCCGGTTTGTATTTGGGATATAAATAACACAAGGACCAAAGGTGTAAAGTTTGAAATTCCAGGGACCGAACTGTAATTTATGAAGATGTAGTCCAAGGGTTGGTCTTGCCAATCTTTAATAGACCAAGGGCTAATTTTGACACTTTTGAAATTCCAAGGATTAAATATGACCATTTTAAAAATCCAGGGACCAAAACTGAAATTTCTCAAAACTTTTGGAACTTTTCACCAAAGGACTAAATTTGACAACTTATGATTTAAAAAGGACCTTTGGTGATTTTTCTTATAAAATAAGTGCCTAGGGACTGATTTTGCCATTTTCTGAAAGTCGGGGGACTGAAACTGCCAATTATGCAAACTTTGCTCATTTTTCATCTGATTTTAAACATTTTGCATCTGAAACATATAAAATGCAATTTTGGAATATTTTCAGTATTTTGATGCATTTCTGAGCATTTTTAAGTGTTTTGCAGTTCAGAATTAACCAAAAATGATGAGTATTCACACACTCATCATGAATATTATGTTATTTGATGATTCGGGTGGTCTAGGATGGTGATAATATATGGGGCCATGGTTAGAGAGATGAAGAGAGTAGAGAGGGAATTCTAGAGAGATAAACAAAAGTGTAAAAGGTTAGATTAGAACTTCCAACCCTTTACCTTGGGAGGTAGAGGGTATTTATAGCTTACAACCCTTAATTTTTGATATGAATGCTTCTTTTTCTGATGTGGGTGTTCCAACCATTGTTACTAACCAAATGGAACCCATTCTTGCATGGGGATCCCAATTATCCAGTTATCCATTCTTGTCTGTGTTCAACTGCAGATCGTTCAAATCGTTCTGTGGTACCTGGACTCAGGCTGTTCCAAGCATATGACTGGCGACCGGTCACGGCTCATGAACTTCGTGAGCAAATTCATCGGGACAGTTAGATTCGGGAATGATCATTTCGGTGCTATTATGGGTTATGGAGACTATGTTGTTGGCAAAAGTGTTATCTCCAGGGTTTACTATGTAGAAGGTCTTGGTCACAACTTGTTCTCTGTTGGTCAATTCTGCGATTCTGATCTAGAAGTAGCCTTCAGAAAACATACCTGCTTCGTTAGAGAACTTGATGGTAAGGAAATTTTAAGAGGTTCACGTGGTTCAAATCTATACACCATCTCTATCGAAGATATGATGAAGTCTTCTCCAATTTGCTTACTGTCAAAGGCCTCTAAAACAAAGTCATGGTTATGGCATCGTCGTCTCAATCACTTGAACTTCGGTACCATCAATGATCTCTCCAGAAAGGACTTAGTTGTAGGTTTACCTAGACTCAAGTACGAAAAGGATCACCTTTGTTCAGCATGTCAATTGGGAAAAAGCAAGAAGTATGCCCATAAACCCAAACCTACTAACTCTGTCACAAAAGTCCTTCATATGATTCACATGGATTTATGTGGACCAATGAGGGTGCAAAATATATTTGGGAAGAAATATGTGTTAGTTATGGTTGATGATTACTCTAGATTCAGCTGGGTCAAGTTCTTAAGGACAAAGGATGAAACTCCTGATATCATCATCAAACTCATCAAACAGCTGCAGGTTCGGCTTAACAAAACAGTCAGAATAATAAGAACAGACAATGGAAATGAGTTTGTCAACAAACAACTCAGTGAATTTTATGAAAGCTTTGGAATCAGCCATCAAAGAAGTGTTCCACGAACTCCTCAACAGAACGGTGTAGTTGAGAGACGAAATCGAACTCTTGTAGAAGCCGCTAGAACAATGTTGATTTACTCAATGGTTCCAATGTTTCTCTGGGCTGAAGCTATTGCCACTGCATGCTACACACAAAATCGTTCCCTGATTCACACTGTTCATGGAAAAACTCCATATGAACTTGTCCACAACAGAAAACCTAATCTCTCTTTCCTTCGTGTGTTTGGTGCATTGTGTTATCCAACTAATGAGGGACAAGACTTAGGAAAACTTAGAGCTAAAGCAGACATTGGAGTATTTGTAGGGTATGCACCAAACAAAAAGGGATACCGAATCTACAACAAAAGAACCCGAAATATCATGGAAACAATTCACGTTACGTTTGATGAGCTGACCGGTCAAATGGCTCCTGGACAATCCAGTTCAGGACCCGCACTTCAAAACAGTCCCATTGGTTCATCCCTTGTTCCAAACTCTTCTCAAGAAACTCCATATGTACCTCCATCTGAAGATGATTTAAAGAAATTGTTTGATCCTATGTTTGATGAACTTTATGATCCAAGTACTAATGAGGTGTCGATTCCTACTACAGAGGCTGCTCATATTCCTGTGAATGAAGTCAATCCCTCAGTCTCAATATCTTTAAGTCAAGAAGCGCCTGCTGCTGATCCTTCAGTCTCATCAACAAATCATCATTCTTCCAATGTACATCATGGAAATGTTTCTGGCATCAATGATGAAGTTATTCCCTTTGCTACTACTGAAGATGCTCCATTTGAAAACATATTTGCTCCTGAATCTTCATCAGAACCATCTTCTTCAGGAGACATCGACTCTGCTACTTCAGTCCCTCAACTACTGCCACATGAACACCTTAGAAAATGGACTCATGATCATCCACTAGACAACATCATTGGAAATCCCTCTCGTCCTGTATCAACACGGAAACAACTTGCAACCGATGCCTTATGATGCTTCTTCAACTCCGTACTATCTAAGATCGAACCAAAAGATGTTAAAACCACCATGAATGAAGATAGCTGGTTCAATGCCATGCAAGATGAAATTCATGAGTTTGATCGACTTGATGTATGGGAGTTAGTACCTGCTCCAGACTGTGCTATGATTATTGCTCTTAAATGGATCTTCAAAGTGAAACTTGATGAGCATGGTGATGTGTTGAAGAACAAGGCTCGATTAGTTACTAAAGGATACCGTCAAGAGGAGGGTATTGACTTTGAAGAATCTTTTGCTCCAGTTGCTCGAATCGAGGCAATCATAATCTTTTTGGCTAATGCTGCTAGTAAGAACATGATAGTCTATCAGATGGATGTAAAGACAGCATTTCTGAACGGAGATCTCAAAGAAGTCGTCTACGTCAGCCAACCTGAAGGATTTGTGAATCAAGAGCATCCTACTCACGTTTATCGTTTGAAGAAGGCTCTTTACGGTTTAAAGCAAGCTCCAAGGGCATGGTATGATACACTGTCAAAGTTTCTTCTATCTACCGGATTTAGCAAAGGAGCAGTTGATCCAACATTGTTCACCAGGAAGTCAGGCAAACATTTAATTCATGTTCAAATTTATGTTGATGATATTATTTTTGCCTCGACAGACCCAATGGAATGTGATCGTTTTTCAAATGAAATGAGTTCAAAATTTCAAATGTCAATGATGGGACAAATGTCATTTTTCTTGGGATTACAAATTTCGCAAAGTCCCGGAGGCATTTTTATAAATCAATCCAAATATGCAACTGAGATCTTAAAGAAATTTGGATTTGATTCAAGTGACCCTGTTGACACTCCCATGATTGATCGAGCCAAACTAGATGAGGACCACTCAGGGATCATGATTGACCAAACAAAATATCGTAGTATGATTGGATCCCTGATGTACCTCACAGCTAGTAGACCAGACATATTGTTCGCTGTTTGCATGTGTGCTAGATACTAGGCTAAGCCTACTAAAAAGCACCTTGAAGCGGTTAAACGGGTCTTTCGGTATCTCCAAGGAACCATCAATATGGGTCTTTGGTACCCGAAGGACACCGGTATGTCACTAACAGCCTATGCAGATGCTGATCATGCAGGGTGTCAAGATACTCGTCGAAGTACATCTGGAGGTGCTCAGTTTTTGGGTGATAAACTTGTGAGCTGGTCTTCAAAGAAGCAAATGAGTACTTCTATTTCCTCTACAGAGGCTGAATACATAGCCATGTCATCCTGTTGTGCTCAAATCTTATGGATGAGATCTCAATTATCTGACTATGGCTTTGAATTCAACAAAATTCCTCTGTACTGTGATAATAAAAGTGCTATTGCTCTCTCATGCAACAACGTTCAACACTCAAGAGCAAAGCATATCGACATTCGACATCATTTCATCTGGGAACAAGTGGAAAAAGGTGTGGTAGAACTCTATTTTGTGAGGTCTGAATATCAGTTAGCAGACATGTTCACCAAAGCTCTTCCAAGAGAACGTTTTGAGTTTATTCTTCCACGTCTTGGCTTGAAAAGCCTTCAACCAGAAACACTCAAACGTCTTCAGGAGGAAGACGAGGAGTAAAGGTCTATCTTCATCTATCTCTTGTAAATATTTATTCGAAAAACAAAATACAAAATTATAAAACCTTCAAAAAAATCAAATAGAAAAATATAAAACTTTCAAAATCCAAAAAAATTTGAAAAAATTCGAAAAATATTCAAAAAATATTGTCATTTTGTCTTGTTTCTCTCGATTCGATAATATCTACGGTCTTGATGTTGTCATTCAAAGAATGACACGGGACTTTAGATGTTGTTCGAATTTTTTTTATAAAAAAAAATAAAAAAAAATATATATATATATATTTTTGGGAGAAAGAGAAAAATATGGTTTATTGTCTTTTCAGGCAGTAACCCGCTTTTCAAAGAAAGAACAGAGCCATGCTTTACCATGTTTTCAAATTCTATGCTCTGATTCTATAAACATTTATCTGCTGAAAACTAACTGCTTTGAAAAATAACTCGGTCTCTATTTTTGATAAATCATCAGTACTTATTTGTCAAAATCTCTATCTCTCAATCAACAACCTATGTCATTGATTGATGGGGAGAATGATTTCAATTAAATTAAAAAGTTATTTGGCATTAAATTGTTTTCAAAAGATGTACATGCATGTTTTATCAATGGAGTTTTAAAGTCTAAAAATCCGATCCTTATCAGTTAAAACGCTTTCATAATCAAGTCACAATTCCCCTTAAAATCTTTCAAAATCAATTTAAATCAATAAGAGATCACACATCTCAAATGATTTGACAATTGTGATCGGAGGAGAATGTGTGATTTAAATTGGATTTAAACTGATAATTCGGTAAATGGTTTTATAAGGATGTACATACTATCCTTCCCACATGTGACAAACGATTTCAAATTTTCCATGCACATGTTGAGGGGGAGCATCTATCTTAAACCTATGATTTGAAACGTGATCATTTATCTCAATGTGCTGGTTCCCTCTAGTATGTACAAAACTCTTTTCAAACCTCGAGGCACATATTGAGGGGGAGCAAACTTATGGAAACCTCATCCTTCCCGGAAATGCTTTATCTACTTGATTTGATCAAGGAAGTGATGGTGATATCTTTTAGAAAATGGTAATCAAAGAAGTAATTTCTTCCTCTTGCCTCCGTGTGCAAAACGATTTGAAACAATTCATGCACATGTTGAGGGGGAGCACTTATTCTAAGAATATAAAAAACAATTCAGGTACAAAACGTTTTGATAATATATCACAAGTATCTGGATTGATTTTCAAATGGTTTTCAATTGGTTCCAATGGCAGATGAACAATACCAAATAGACTGACCAACTTTACTTTATGTACGGTGATATAAGGATGATAAGGTTAGGTATGTGTTCCCATGATCCGCCAGAACCGGAGGGATCTACCCAGGGACTATCCACTAGTTAGTGTAGAGTTCTTAGGTATGATGATAAAAGGAGAAAAATGAGATATGGGAAGAGTGCGGACTGAGACTGAGCTAGCACTGAAATAAATCCAACAAGGTTCTAGCTATGAAGTCTCGGTAAGCACTGAAGGGGTTGAAGAATTAAAAAGAATTGAATAAGAAAAGGGTGTAAACAAATAGCCCTCTATATATTCAACCTTAGGGCAGAAACCGGGTTCAATTCATATGCTACTGATGGTAACATTGGTATTGAAGACAAGACCTCATGGACCCAGTGACGCACTGCACTTCAACTTTCCAAACCACTCAAGTTCCTCTTAAAAGGACTTGTTTCATTCTCACGGGGAACCGACATTATCTATCGACTTTCTCTTAGAGATTGTTGATATTGAAGAAGGAGGCCCTCTCCCTAGTCTCCAGCACAGGATCCAAATATGCACAAAATTGAGTCTAGAGCCACGAGATCATCAATAAATCTCATTAGGGCACTTTCAATGAAGACCCTCTGTTTCACACAATGTGAAAAGAGAGATTATATCTTGAGTCCTACGCATTATCCTTGTGGTATTGCCAGAACATCTGAGTGATGTGTAAACATATTCACAATGAAGATGGAAAACCTTCTGGAGCCAACATCAAACAAGCTCCTGGTAGGTGGCAGGTGAGATCTATCATATAGATCAACCATGTGACAACTGAACAGAAACAATGGGGCGATTCAATCTCTTGAATCAATCCTGGTTCAGGTTATGGATTGACGGATACCTTTGAAAAACCGGTCTTTGTGCTCAATAACTCTTTTCTTTAGCACATCGACCGTGTACTAATTTTTCAAACCAAAAGGTGTTTTTATGATTGATAATTGATTTCTAATAAAACCTTCGTTGTATTACAAAAACAATTTCTATTGAGCAATACACGATTGTTTTTCAAATCTCTTTTCATCAATCAGTGGACTTAAACTCGCTGGTTCACTCACTCCGTATTGTCTTCTTTGAGACGTTCCGGTTTGAGAACAGCTAGAGCAGCTGCGAAACCCTGTCAAGGAAATTCTTCGGAATTATACCTGATCACAGGCAGTACATGTACTGAACAACGGGGAACCGTGGGTCGTGTACCTCAATTCAACTAAAAGTGGTCAAAGACACTTTTGTACGCTTTATTGTTAATTGTTGTATGCAGGTACGCCCGACGTTTGCAGCTGATCTGAATGAAGCGGTCAATCCATAGATGCATGCTCACACAATACATTCATCTCTCAAGAAATCATGATAAGTGCATCAATGACTCTGATATTTACACTCCATGCTTCTGCTACGCTGCTGCCAATATCATGAATCAACGAAAGCTTCCGCTACTCTGATGAGAAGATATTATGATCCAAAATGTGAGCATGTCGGTCCGAAAGTCACAACACCACAATGGATGTCTCAGAGATTTTTGTTTGCTGATGGTCTCAAAAGCTGGCTCAAAATTATTATCACGTGGATCAGTTAAAGACCTCCACTTGGATTAACCAAACATGCAATGAGAAGAATCAATGACTACGAGCTTCTGAGCAAAGTACTACATCAAGAATGCAAGAACAATTTTTTTATAATATCTGTTTGTATTCTATGTAATTTTAGTAAATGATTGAGGTGACCTCCCTTAGGGGGAGATTGCTAGGAATTAGAAATTCCAGGTATTAAAGAGTCGGTCACCTCAAGTATATGTAATCGTTAGAAAGCTCGTAGTCGTAGTTATTTTAAGCTAAGTAGTATTTAGTTAAGTAACACCGTGGAGGACGGACGGGTCTTTACCCACTGTATGCCTGATCCACAGCCCGTTGTGTGGCGTTTTATGTAAGACTATAAATACTCTCTACCTTCCAAGGTAGAGAGTTGGAGCTCATAATAATATCTTTCACTTTCTATCACTAAGTTCCCTAAACCTCTAACTTTCTCTCTCTAGAATTCCACTTATACGCCAACTTGATGTTATAGTTTGATGTGTAAGTGAAAACTAATATCTTACAGTCTCATATCTTAGTCGTCTTTGGTTAGAAAGATACAAGTCCACGAACATGGCCACTTGGCCACGACGAGTTTTAAGAAAATTTCATTTTTAACTTTTACGGGGTCACCTAGGGACATTGTAATATGTTTATTAACTCTTTTTAAGTCATTATCCATCATTCTATAACTCCTACGACTCAAATTTGAAAAGTGCACACAAGGCCTTTTTATGAAAATTTCCGCGAGTCACCTTCTTTGTGGTTGATTATAAAAGAGACTATAAGTGCTTTTAAAGACGTTATTGGGGCATTAAAATCTTTGCAGCGAGCCCTTTAAAACGGTGTAAATCTCGTACTTTGTAACCCTTTAATTAGCAAGATATTAACTACGGAAAAGGGCTACTTAGGCTAATCTTGCCAAATTGCAATTCTCGTTTTTAAACCATAAAACTTTATATCTCTTATATGCAACCTTGGGAAATGTTGTTTAACCCATTTCTAATGTTTCTAAGATAGTTCATAATCAAATTTATCAAAAATTCCGAGTTTTTCCCATATACCTGTTGTAATGTACTTTTGGTGTTTAGGACTTTTGGCCCAAATGAAGTGCTGTTTTAAAGCATGACGACTAGGCTTTTCAACCGGGTTATGGGGGCGTTCTAGAGTGTCCTAGGTGGTGTTTACAACGGTACTTTGGTTGACCCTAATACCTTTGACATGATGTAAATAAATGGGGCGCAAGTAGGGGGTGCTGGGCTGTTTTTGTAACATATATATAACAGCTGTTGGAATTTTTATTAAATTATGACTACGTTATGCGTTTTCTAGACCCGTGCTCCTGAGTTTTTGAAGAAAACGTCGTTCCGGACAACTTTCATGCTTTAACTTTTTCATGAAACGGACCAGAAATGCCTCGTTTCGCGTGCCCAACCCTTCTGTCCACAGAAAGTTACGGACAGATTTTTGGTAACTTCATTTGGTCATAACTTTTGATTCGTGTACTCGTTTTAAGTGATTCAAATTGCTACGTTTTCCTTATAAAATCCTTTTTAACAGTATGCAATTGATATTAAAAGTTAAAACGAAATAGGATGAGTTTAATAGACTTACAAACTTGAGATTCGACTAGAACTAGATTGACTTTCAAATGGAACAAGACTCTTTCCTTCCTCCTAGGCTCTATACTATCCTTGCTTGGCTTTACCTTGGGACTTAATATCAGATTATAAGTGTGTGATTGAGTGGTTTGTTGTTAGAACAAAGAATGAGATGAAAAGTGTGTTTGTGTGATTTATATAGGCAAGGAGGATTTGGGTTTGTGGAAGGTAGTTTGGCCACTTGCATTAAGTTGTAGCCATAATAAGGAATATGGTGAAGAACAAGGTGATGTGTAGCATGGTACTTTGTATGTGATGATGTAGGTGGCGTGGGTATATGGAGTCCAAGGAGTTATAAGGTGGTGATGCATGAATTGTTTTTATGGTTAAGAAAAATCCATGTAGCCTTGAGGTAAATTTGAAATATGTATCCAATATTTACCATGAACTTGAAAATTTACATGTGATGATCTAGTAATTTTTGACCATGGGTTTGAAGATGTATGGAACATAATGAGGTAGTACTTATGTGGCTTAATTGTGTTCTTATATATCATAATTATAGTTTAGTTAAATTAAAAATAAGTTAAGGTTAGTTTAGCTTAAGTAAATGACATATTTAATATATATGCATAAGATAGATGTACCACAAGCATTAGAGAGTTGTACATTAGGTTTGAAAATTTAGGAAAGTCAATTTTAAGGGCTTGTGCAATACAGGTTTGTATCATGTGCTTTAAGGTAGGTACATTGAGGTTTATAATGTGATTTTATGTAAACATTAAGCTTTATGCATTAAGGACTTGTACCCATGCTTAAAAGACTTGTACTCTAGGTATAAAATGTTGTACTTTACTATTTATAAAAAATTGTAGTTATAATAAATTAGGGTTTCATGTAAACTCAAATAAATGGTTAACGTTTAACTTGAAAGTTTAATAATTGTACGTTAACGTAATAACGTAAAGTGGAATTTACCGGTGGTTACACTTTTGGACCGACAAGCTCACACTTTCTGGATCTTGACATCTTTTCATCAGAGTAGCGGAAGCTTTACTGTTTCATGATATTTGCAGCAGCGTAGCAGAAACATAGTATATAAATATCAGAGCCAGATTCTGTAAATATGCACCAGTCATGATTTCTTTAATTAAGTGTGGATGCTGTGAGCATGCGGCTTTGGATTGACTTCATAATTTTGATCAGCTGCAACCGTCCAAGTGTACCTGCAAAAAACAGTTAGCAATAAAACATACGAAAGTGTCTTTGATCACTTTCGTTGAATTGAGGTACACGGCCCACGATTCCCCGTTGATCAGTACAAGTACTGCCTGTGATCAGGTAGGATTCCTAAGAATCTCCTTGACAGGGTTTCGCAGCTGTTCTAGCTGTTCTCAAACCGGAACGTCTCAGAGAAGACAACACGGAGTGAGTGAACCAGCGAATTGAGATTCAAAGATTGATGAAAAGAGATTTGAAAAACAATCGTGTAATGCTCAATATAAAGTGTTTTTGCAATACAACGAAAGTTTTGAGAAAAATCAGTTATCAATCATAAACACCTTTTATTTTGAAATATTAGTACACAGTCGATGTGCTAGAGAAAAGAATTTTAAGCACAACGACCGGTTTTTCAAAGGTATCCGTCAATCCATTTCCTGGACCAAGGTTGATTCAATAATGAATCGCCCCATTGTTTCTATCCAGTTGTCACAAGCTTGATCTTTTGCAAGATCTCACATGTTACCCACCAAGAGCTTGTTTGATGTTGGCTCTAGAAGGATTTCCATCTTCATCGTGAATATTTACATATCACTCCGATGTTCTGGCAGTACCACAAGGATAATGCATAGGACTCTTAATATATACTTACTTTCCACATTGTGTGAAACAACAAGTCTTCATGAATTTTGTGTCCTAATGAGATATTGTGGATGATGTCTTGGCTCTAGACTCAATAGTGCATATTTGGTTTCCTATGCCGGAGACTAGGGAGAGGGTCTCCTTCTTCAATGTCAAAAATCTCTAAGAGAAAGTCGATAGATTATGTAGGTTCCCCGTAAGAATGAAACAAGTCCTTTTAAGAGGAACTTGAGTAGCTTGGGAAGTTTAGTGCAGTGCGTCACTGGGTCCATGACGTCTTGTCTTCAATACCAGTGTTACCTTAGTAACCACCAGTAGCATATGTATTGAACCCGGTTACTGCCCTAAGGTTGAATTATTGGAGGGCTATTTCTTTTCACCCTTTTTACATTCAATTCTTTTTCATTCTTCAACCCCTTCAGTGCTTACCGAGACTTCATTACTAGAACCTTGTTGGGTTTATTCCAGTTCTAGCTCTTTCTCAATCCGCACTCTTCCCATATTCTCATTTTTCTCCTTTTTTCATCATACCTAAGCACTCTACACTATCTAGTGGATTGTCCCTGGGTAGATCCCTCCGGCTCTGGCGGGATCGTGGGAACGAATACCTAACCTAACCATCCTTATAACACCATGCATAAAGTAAATTGGTCGGTCTTTTGGTATTGTTCATTCCTTCTCGAAACCAATTGAAAAATCATTTGGAAAATCAATCAAGGTACTTGTGATATAATATCAAAGCATTTTGTACCTTAATTGTTTTGATCATTTAGAAATGATCCCCCTCAACATGTGCATATGATTTTGAAATTGTTTAGCACATGGAGGCAAGAGTTCTTTGAAATAATTTCTTGATCACATTTTCCTTCGAAAAAAGCTATTTTATTTTCTTTGGTAAATTCTCCCCCTCAACATGTGCATAGGATATTTGAAATCATTTTATTACATAGAGGAAAGAGTTCATTTGAAGTACATCCACGATCACAAAATCCATTAAGAAACCATTTAGAAAATCAATCAAGGTACTTCATGTTGAAACATAGAAATCTTTGTACCTTGAAAGTTTATTTTCTTTTTGAAATGCTCCCCCTCAATATGTGCTTCGAGATTCGAAAGCGTTTAGCACATATGGGAGAGCAGCATGCACACTTGAATCAAAACGATCACCTTTTATCAAATTTCATATTAAATCACAAATTCTCCCCCGATCAAAAATATCAATCCCTTTGAGATTTTGGATCCCAAGTGATTTAATAAGGTTTGGAAAACATGGGAGAAAATATGCCTTGTTTAATTACTCTTATGGTTTTTGGATAAATGCTCCTCCTCAACCATGTGCATAATATATTGAAATCGTTTGGCACATGGAGGCAGGAGTGCCTTTAAAGGACTAAAACAGATTTGAGATTTAAATCACGATCTCTCCCCCGATCAAAAATATCAAACCATTTGAGATTTGTGATCCCAATTGATTTAAATCATTTAAAAATTTTAGGGGAAAGACGTGGCAAGATTTAATTTTTGAAATTGCCTGATGAGGACCAATTATAGACATTAAAGATTGTTAGTGTCAGGTATGATAGTTTTTAAGAGATCTTTAAGTAAAATAAAACAATTTCACAATCAAACAAGAACAGAAAAAAATTTATTTTGAAAGATCTTTGAGTTTTAAAGAGAATCATACCATGACATAACATTAAATCTTTAGATCACCACTTATTTTGTACAAACGGACTTGATAGATGAAATATCGTTTGAAAAGATTTTATTTTAAATCACTCTCCCCCTCAATCGATGACCGTAGTCGTTGATTGAGTGACTTAAGTTTTGATAAAATGAAGTCCGGTGATTTTCAAAATTTAGTCCAAATTATTTTCAAAACAACATTTTTCCATTTTTCAAAACAATATTTTTTTCAAAAATTGTTAAAAAATAGTATCATCCACTACTTGTCCTACACAAAGATACGTTAGGTGGAGAGAATCATAAGCTACTTCTGTTGTTGCTGTAGGGCTGGAAGAAAACCGTCTGCTGATGCAGTGAGACCTCTTACGTTGCATGTTTTTATGCCAACTCTTCATAGAGGTCAAATTCAGCTCCGTTTCTTCATTTGATGATGAAGAAAACCATCTGCTGATGCAGTGAGACCTCTTACGTTGCATTTTTTCATGCCAACTCTCCATAGAGGTCAAATTAAGCTCCGTTTCTTCATTTGTCAACCCAAGATATCGTTACCCTTTCCTTTCGGCATCCAATCATCTTCATATGTGGGATCCGGATTGGGAACATTCTTATAACCATCTTATCTGCATTCGTTAGTCAACACAAACAGATATATGGTGGTCAACAACACCCAAACAGCAATCGACTAATAAAAGTCTAACCAACATATCAATCAGATCATATAAGGCATGGGATTTATGTGTTCACCAAACTCTAATCATCTAATCCTAACAATCATATCCTAGGCACCTAGTCCTTCAACGTAGGTTAACATCATTTTTCAGTTAAGCATTTAGGATAATTAGATAAGATCGTTAGATGATGTAAATTTGAAAACATTCTCCCCCTCAATCAATGACTTATTTTTCTGAAAAGTTTAAAAGCGCTGAAGTCATTGATTGAGTTTTCAATTTTTTTACGAGAACTCTGAAACTGATTGATTTACAAGCAACTCATTTTCCACCATTTTGTTAAAACAAATATTTTTCTGAAGAATTTTTTTAGAAGGAAAAATATTTGAGTAGGAACAACAGTCCTTCGACATACTTTCCTCATTTTAGTTTTAGGATAAGTGCACGAAATTTTTGAAAATTGGTTTAGCGCAGCACTTTCCATCTTTTGAAGAGCGGGTTGCTATCGGAAATAATAGCAAGCCATGGTTTAAGCGCGGGTCACAGTCAGAAGTAACTGCAAGCCATAGATTTGAGACATGTTTTGGAAAAAATATTTACACCTTCTGCTCAAACTTCATCTATGGTCCCGTGCCATTGTTGAATGACATTTCTAAGACCGCAGATGTTATCGATACCAGAAGACATGTCTTGAGAAAACATATTTTTGGTATTTTTCAAATTTTCTGATTTTTATGGGTTTTTGTTGGTTTTATATTTTTCTATTTTCTTTTTGTTAGTTTTATAATTTTTGTATTTTCTTTTTGATAAATATTTACAAAGATAGTTTAGATGATATAGTTTAAGAAGATGATGATACGAGTACCGAGATAAGGATATCGAGTAGCCCCGTTGTAGAAGATAGGAATCATCGTCTCTTAAACATTCACCACCAGAGCTTCCGAGGCTCCAGAATAGAAGATAGAACATGAGCCTTTGAGAAAGAGAGACTTTGGCAACTTCTCCCCAAACCGAAAATCCATTAGATGAGCAGATTCGAAGCTCTATTTCAAGCTTGCCTTAGCCAGGTGCACAAAGAAGCACACCATTATCATAAATCCCGCTGCTCCTTTTAAGAACGATAATCGAGATTCTCCGTTCGGGGTTATATCATCCAAAAGAACAACACCATATCATCCCACACATAAATAACTCTTCTCAAATTTCATTCCACTGAAGTCTGAAGCGATCCATACCAAAAAGTTGTCAAGAGACCACTTTCCCCCAAGTAGATGAATTGATGCAGTCAGTCTCTTAGACTAGAGCTCACGAACCCGAATACACATATACCCAAAGACAGAGAAACTTATACAATCGAAGTAGCAGATTAAGTTCGATAGCCAAAGAATAACCCCGATGTATACTTTTCTCTCCCCTGATGATAGTGTAACATTAAAGAAGTAGGCCGAATCACTGATTATCTCTGCGGATGACAATCTTTGCGGATGTCAACTCCGGAATAAGTGATTATATCTCTGAATCACTGATTAAGCACTCAAGTGAAACAGCTGAGCGTCCCCAATGTACACAATCTCTCTCCCCTGATGATTGCGATAACATAGAAATCATTATACACTTGTGTACCTCTTTTATCACCAGAAACTAACTCTTCCATCTCTTCCCCCACATAGTTGGAATAAGAACACTAAACGCCATGAGTCAAACCTTGAGTTTCTCTGCGGTAATGACATATGTCTTTCCGGGATTTCTTCAATCACTTAGAAGTATTAAGCTCATCAAGTTTACTCGCATTTAGATACGTGTCTCCTTCCCCCTTGCTGGTTTTGATACTTCAGAATCAGCAACTCTTTGTAAGCCCATATACTCGAAATCTTTTGAGAAGAACATCATTAGCTCAGATATATCTGTGAGAATCAACTTGCAAAAGAATGTGAGCAAGTCTAATTGGGGATTAAATTTGTCATTTCACTCTCCCCCAATTAGTGCTCTCCCCTAAACTGACAATCTTTATGATGAATTCCCGGAATAAGAAGAAGTCTTTAGATCGTTAAATTCAATTCGTCTTTAGTCTTCTAACATGTAGCAGAAAATGTAGAATAGACTGTAGAATCGACCTTCTTCAAGATTGTCCAATTGGGGAATAGAAAGTCAACATCTTCAACTCACCAAATGCATTCCCGTTAACATATAAATAGCAAACCCCCTTAACTTAAATCCTTCCCAATCAAACAAGAACAGAAAGATGTTCATCAAGGAAATCAGCCCCGCAACAGGAAGCACTTCGCCATTTAATCATTTTAGCCCATGTGAAGATGTTAAACAACGGCTCTTAGAAGAAAACTCCATGTGAAGATGACCCGATAAGAAGAAGCTCGGTTCTTACATGAGTTTGGAGCCGTTTGACCATTTATTCTCAGAAATTAAACAACATGCAGAATTATCACACTTCTTCTCCCCCTCAAGAATTGCATACGGAGATGCCATTCTTGATTAAATAAGTGAACATCATCCAAATGTAGTCTTTTCACACTTCTCCCCCAAAGGTTGCATATGATGTCGCCATCGTCATTAAAATTGAGCAAGTGGAAAAAGAGAACAATCAACAGTAGTCCGGTTCACTTGATGACTGAAGCGATTGGAAAAAGCATGAAGCATGTTGATGAGAATGGTCATAAATAAGAAGATTTCTCTTCTTCAGAAGATAAAGCGCACTGAAACATACACTTTTCTTTTCTTTAGAGTACGAGGCTTGAACTGATGTGTTCAAACGTCATAAGAAGATTTCTCTTCTTTTGAAGATAAAGCGCACTGAAACGTACACTTTTCTTTTCTTTAGAGTACGAGGCATGAACTGTTGTGTTCATACGTCGTAAATCTCTCTCTTTTCAATCTCTCTTGGAAAACTTGTAATCAACCCCATTATCATTCAGTAGACTCTTTTTTGTGACAACTGATGGAGAAAACCCAATATGATGAATTTGACCCTGAAGTAAACTAACCCGAACTCGTGACTTAAACTTGCACATATGTAACAAAGAGCGGTGTTGATTTCCATTAGCATCTCTAAGTACTCTATACTCTTCAACCAACCAACCATCAAGTATAAGACGTACATCACCTCTTGAAAATCCACAATTGAATGTGACACTGAGCACTACAACGTAACTCCTTAAAGTGATAGTTATTTTGTGGTGATAAGAGCCCAATTCCCCCAAGTGGTAAAAGAAAAGGAAAAAGTCACCCAACAATAACTAGATTTCCAAGTCTTTGTTTTTAATAATAAGCTCGAACAAGGATCATGAAGAATCTTCATCCAACCATCCCCGATACCTTCAGATACTAAGTACACTTGCCCGTGATATTTCACTTCAACCTCAAATAAATAATAGTGAATTAACCCCGTTGTAACATATTCTAGTTAAAAGCTCACATCTAGCCTCCTTTGACGTTTAAAGTGAACTATGATAATGGTTTTCATCCCGACCATGGTTAAAAGCACAAAACCCCATAAAACCTTGTAATAACCAAACTGCCATGAAGAATATTCAAACAATCACCCAATTCATGAAGTACACCCTTTTATCCCTTCTTCGAAGTAGAAACCGTGGCACCAGCATCAGATAAGATCTAGAAATACACTTTCCCTTTCTCCAGGATGAATCTATGATCACGGGATTTTACAATTCTATGGTTTAAACCGAGAAATAGTTTCTTTCGCGGGGATTTTACAAGACCAAGAATAAACTGTAAGATAGATCCGGAAATGCACTTTACAATTACCAGGATGTTTCCATTGTCACGGGATTTTACAAGTCTATGATTTAAACCAAGAAATAGATTCTTTCGCGGGATTTTACAAAATCAAGACAAAACCGTAAACGATGTTAGCTTGAAAGTGTTATGACAACTTTGGTTTCGGTGAATATTTGTTTTTAGGAGAACATGCAGCGGTTCATCAACGGTTCATTATCCAACATCAAAAATATCATCAACCATCCAATAAATACTTTGGTAAACACATCATTCACACATTCTGTCAGCCATTGTAGTGACAACATGGTGAAGTAAATTCGATATGTCCAACTTGATCATGAAGTGAACTTTCCTAGATTTGTTACTTAAACTTGTACTAATCCTTGTGAAGAAGAAACGGTGTACCCAATGTACAAAAACTCTTGACGTATTCTCAACTGCGTGAGACACCGAAGTGATAGTTATGTTGTGGGTTAAGAGAAAGAATCACAACCGAAACTAAGTAGCCAAGTCTTTATCATTCTCAATAAACGCCCAAACAAGTCATCTTCGCGGAAGGGTAGAGAGAAAGAAGACGAAATAAGTAAACACGCCCGGAAAACCCTCACTTCAAATCCAAATAAGAAATACCGTCCAAACAACCCCTAAGTCAACTTTGTTCAACCATCAAACCAAGCCGTGACATCATATTCTTCGTGAAAATGTATAAACCAAAGTATTAACCCGTATCACACATCAAATCTCAACATCAACTCACATCAACATCAAGTCTCATAATTAATCTCTCATAGCCTAACAAGTCTCATTTTCAAATCTCATCGATAGATCTCTTCAAAAAATCTCATATCATCAAATCTGATTATCAACCGGTCCAACAAATCCAAGTTTAACCTGACCCGATTCAATACAAATTAGCAATCTGGAATCAAATTTTCTCTCGATCCAAATCAGTCAAGCCCAATTCATCTCAAAACGCATATCCATTAAGCATATAAGCAATAAAACGCCTATGACATCAAAAGAAAACCCAAGTCCAAATCTAACTCGAATAATAACACACGATCCATTATCATATGGCCTTTTTGAAAAATCCAACTGACAAGTCCCACATTTATATTATACAAGAAGCACTAGTCCATTATCCAAATATTTTCATGGTTTAAAAGATTATTCTAACGAGGCTCAACATTATGTTTCAAACAACATAGTCCAAGTAACTTGGATCCAAAACCATTTCATAGTACTCGGCCCATATACTAGTGATCTATATTCACCTAATCAAATATTAACTAAAGCACACGGCCCATTAAACACACCCCGTCCACAACTACACAACCCTAAATACTCGGGTATATAATGCCACAACCCTAAGAAATTGTAACCCTAATCCCTCTTAATCATAATACATCCGTCCCTTCAATATCTCAGTACTCTCTCCAAGTCACTTCAATACCTAATATATCTCACAACAAAACACCTCAGCCTTTCACGCATCTTCTCACAGCTTCACAAGCCACGAGAATATTATCAACATCACGAGTCAATTGACCTTACCACATGGATGGCTAGAAGGTCCATCGTCATAGCCACAGGGATGGTGTGATGGAGAGGGCTTTGTGGTTGAATCAAAACGATCACGGGTAGGTTAATCCATGTATTTCATATCGATTTGTTAATTCATGATATGAACGAACTTAGACAAAAGAGATAACACTCTTGTTATTCACTTAATCTAAGGTTTCGGATATAATCAAAAGCATTTAGATCAATGATGGTTTGATTTTTTTCGTGTTATAGACTCTTGATAGTCTTGGATGTAACTTATGAGAACCACGAAAAAACAAACTGAGATAACACCTTCTAGACCCGTTTGAATTTTTTCTTTATAACCGAATCAAGAAGAAGGATGAAACCCCAAATGGTTTTGATCTTTCTTCAATATTTTCGGATATTATCATTAAAACATGGATCAATGATGGTTTGTTCAAAGTCGTGTATAGATCTTTGAGATCTATGGCAGTTGTTGCATACGACAGGGAAAATCAAACTGAGATCACTTTATCATTTCTTCACCATTATTATTTGATTGTTAAAACCTTTTGGCTTGTTGTCTGAATCTGAGTTGACCTATGAAGATACACCTGTTCGTGTGTTTTGACCCTTGAGAATGATCTTGTTAGGTCACTAGTTTTACAAACACAAGTTATAAGAGAAGAGATAAAGGCGGATGAACAAGTATCACACACACACACACGTTAATATGAAGACCGGTTAGGCGTGGAGAGTATGTGAAAAGAAAACTTGAACAACCAACCCTCAAATGAGGGTTTACAAGAGTATTTATAGGAGGGAAGCTAGGGAAACATTCCTAGTTCCCATCCTTTCTTATGTGGGCTTGGGCCTAAGCTTATGGGCCTTCTACATAAGCTTGACCTTAAACAAACATAAAGGCCATAATAAAGCTACCTATTACATATGAAATATAAATACTTGAAATACTGTTTAGGAGTGATTCCAACAATCTCCCCCTCAAGTATATATGAATGTAAACGGTGAAGGCGTTGATGTAATAGTAGCTGTGACGTCTTCTGACATTCTTCTTTCTTGTGAGAGGAATTGCCTTGATTCGAACAATCTCCCCAGTGTAGAGAGAAAGTTATCTTTGAACAGTTATGCTTCGACGTCATCATTAACTTTGTTCTTTGATCATTGTTCTTTGTGGTGAAAGTGATAGTATGTTGTTGTCTGCATCAGTCTGCCTCAGGTCTGCTTCGCTGCTCCAGTGTCTCCACGTCATTCTTCAACATGCTCACACGCTCTTTGACGTTGGAAATCAATACTGATGAAGTTCTGTAAGTCTTTGACTTTGTAGATTCTTTGGTTTGACGAAGAATCATTCTGACGGTTGTGTTGCTGTTAAATAGAACTTCCATTAGTGATGATGTTGGCGTGAGCATGAGAAGAATCAGCACGATCATTCCGCTCCAGAGCTTCCATAAGAAGAAAACATTTCAAACGGTTAGTAATAAGCGGTTTCCGGCACTTACAAGTTTGAACTTCGAGAGTGTTAACAGCATAGTGTGAAAACACAACTCTAATTCTTACAAAGGCCGTTCCTGAACTGGAGTCCCACAAGTGAGATAACGCGATGTACCGAAATACATCTACAGTTCAGATGAGTCGCTGAGGTACACCGAAGCATCACCTCACGATTGTAGACCGTTTGAGACACACTCCGCGTAATCCACGGGGAGTTACCGAAGTGACCTGCTGTCAGGGCTGTTTGATGTTGACCCTGGCAGGAGTTTCCATTCAATCACTGAGGATCACAGATGTGAACCTCTCATAAATGTTCTCGACAGATTGCTAAGATCTGTGAAGGACTCGATATGAACCACTGATGATCTTATTTGTTGATCATCAAGTGATTAAATGTCAAGTGTTCCTAAAAGATCTTTTGATGAATCTCGTGGCTCTAGACTCAATAGTGCGTTTTGGTTTTCCTGAGCGGAGACTAGGGAGAGGGTCTCCTTCTTCAATACCAGCGATCTCTAAGAGAAAGCCAATAGTTTGCGTAGGGTTCCCTGTGAGAATGAAACAAGCTTCTGTTGAGAGAAACTTGAGTAGCTAAGAAGGTTTAGTGCATGCGTCACTGGGTCCATGACGACTTTTAATCTTCAATACCGGTGTCACTAAGTGACAATCAGTAGCATATGAATTGAACCCGGTGTCTGCCCTAAGTTGAATAATCTGGAGGGCTATTTCTTTTCACCCTTTACTTTACATTTCTTTTTGATTCTTCAACTCCTTCTTTCTCCGATTCTCATTTTCTCCTTTTTTACAATCATTCCTAAGGACTTCTAACACTAACTAATGGTAGTGTCCTTGGGTAGATCCCTCCGGCTCTGGCGGATCATAGGACGGTTATTCCTAACCTTAGTCACCTTATAACTCCATGACTAACCTATGTTTGCCATTAAAACCACTGTATGTGAAAATATCTCTCAAAGGGTTTGTTAATGAAAAACATGTTTGAACCACAGTGAGAGATGATGTTTTGCATAAATACTCACCCTCCACATGTGCTTAATAGTTTTAATGGTTAAATGCACAGTGAGGGAAGAGCGCGCACTTTTTGAATTGATCCACTGAAGATAGACAATCCCCTACGAGACACGGTTACGTTGCATAGTTAAAGAGTTACATTGTCAGCTTTTAGGTGACAACTGGCTCTAATAACTACCTTGAAGGTGTAGACAAACCTCGAAAGGTTGTCATACCCGTCAGAGTTCATGTCTATCAAGAGTTTCTCGAATGGTACTTTCTACTTGGACAAGTCCTTTGCGAGACACGTTTACATTACTAGCGAACTAGCTTGAAATTATTACCCATCCAGGACAAGTCTTTTCGAGTTACAAACAGTTTAGTACCGTCAATTCGTTGGTTAAGTCTGAGGTACACAGATTCATTTGCATTTTGCACAACATATTTCTTATCACACAATTTTCTCCCCCTCAAAAATGGCATATAAAATGTTGTTTTTGAACGTTTGAGAATAAATATGACCATTTCGAGAGTTGCGGGAAGATGACCACTATGAACAATTTGTGAACAAAGTTTTAATTCAAATACTCCCCCTCAACTAGTGATATAAACGGTTGAGGTTTTAAAATCATATGGGGAAGTACTTGTCTTTTTGAGCAAAACCTTGAAAAATGAAAGGTTTGATAGGTTTTACTCAAAAAATAAGAAGCTTTCGCTCCTTTTATAAGGATTGTGGCACTGAAGCGTACCACAGGGTCCTTTCTTGACAATTGCGGGTTTTACACTGTAATGTGTGCACAAGCCATTGATATATATAATCACACATCCAAAATTATATAAAGGAAACAATTCAAGGGGTACCAGGAAGTGCAGTGATGTTCCCAGGAGTGCGCACAGGGCGTTGAAAGCCGGTGATGTTTCTCCTGGGTCGTCCACCAACATAGCTCTCCAATCGTCTGAACTGATCCCTTCTGAACAACCGTTCATCAATCATGGTGATGATACGTCTCACATCCCTCCTTTCCTGAGAATTCCAGCGCTTAGGATTCCCAACTTTCAGGCGTATATCCTTCAACCTGTACGCCAATCCATCCCTAACCAGCTTCAAGGTATGATCCCCGAATTTGTGGAGCTCACTACACGCCATTAAGCAGTTTCTTTGAAGTTCACTGCGGTAAACAACGCCGAAAGGTTTGCTGATGAGCGTAAGTTGTGTAAGCTGGTTGATGTCGGGAAGATCAAGCTGTGGTGGAGTGAAGTTTACACGTTTCTGATATGATTCAACAACCATCTGGATATCTTCGACACGTTCTTTGATCACGATGCGTCTAATGAAGATGAGAACTGACTTGATAAATTCACGTTGAACTTCAGTCGAGAATTGTCTCATACGACCCTGTACTTTGGCAAGGTACATGTCTTCGATGTCGTTGAGGGACAAGTTCTCAAAGTCAGCCTCGGAGAATCCATAGTCCTGTTCATCTTGTCGTTTGACTATGATATTCTTCAAGAATGTGTAGTCCCACTTAGACTTGAGATCAATATGTTTGATGGCCACGATGTCCTTGGAACTATACACTGCATGTTGAGACTTCTGAACCAGGCAGCTTCTGTAGTAGATTCTTCGGCGTTCAGGCCAATGATGAATCCCATACAATGCATCTTGGTCGTATGCTTGCACTTTGTCAGAAAACAAGTGAGTTGCACGTTCCTCGATAGCTATGCAGTTTGAGTAAATAGCCGCTGGGAATGGAAGAGTCAATGATGTAGCATATTTTCGCGAACCATCGCTACCGTGTAAGAGAAAATCCAGGTCTCTGTTAAAAAAGTATCGGAAGGGAATCCTTGGTTCGTCTGCTTGGCCAATGGTCGGTAGAGGTTTGGTCCAGTCGGTGTAGTATGGAGGGTTGTCCCTTTGTGTGAAGTCAATGTTTGCTTCCGGATTGAGCCAATCCATATTGTTAGACATAGCTCGAGCGATGTTCTCAAGATGATATTCGACCTCGAGGGCGCTTTCAGAGCTGTCTTTCCACAGTTGAAAAGCTTCATTCTTGATTCGCTTCAACTCAGATTTTGTCATTTTCTTCACATGGAACTTTTCTTGCAATAGTTTTGCGTGCTCCAATGTTGAACCGACTACCAAGTCTTGACCTTCATCAGGGTAGGGAGTTTGATTGACAAGTGTGGAGAACCATTCAAACTCTTCGGTTTTATCGTCATCTAGCCATGATACGACTTCAGGCTGAGTCGTCTTCTTCTTCTTTTTAGAAGGCCTTGATGATGATACTGGTTTCTGCACTTGTTTGGGTGAGGTGGGTTGTTGTCGGGGCTCAAGGACCTCTTCATCGTCACCACCCGTATACTCAAAGTAATCACCTGTTTTATGAGTCAGGGGTGGTAACTCGGAATCGTCCCGAGGTTTATCAGTAGAAGACCGAGGTGGAGGAGACTTTTCTTGAGAAGAAGTCCGTGGTGGAGGAGGTGGCATAGAGGTAGATTTGCCAGACTGCTTCTGACGTTTAGGTGCAGAGTCCTTATCCTTATCATCGTCATCTCTTGGTCGTTTGGGTTGATCGGCTGACTCCTTGCATGATGATCTGAGATGAAAATCAAGTAGATTTTCGAAAAAATTAGCTTCATCCGAAGTAAACGTTCCAGATCGCTTTGACATTTGCATCACAAGTTTAGCGATTAACTCAGATTCAGAGAGATCAGCTTCTTTGGCCATTGTATGTTTAACCAATGCTACGATGTTAGGGGTGAGTTGTCTGGAAAATACTTCTCTAGTCACACCGGGGACAGTGTCGAGAAGAAACTTGTGGGTATGATCTCTTGCTGTCTTCTCCAGTTCCTTTTGGACTTTAGGAACGATATCCTGAAGGTACTTGTTAGTGTAACCTTCGATCATTTCGTTCAGTTCCTCTTTTCGATGACTCTTCATGAACTTCTGAACAAATTCCCTTTCTTTCTCCATCTTGTCTTTCTCATCATTTAAGTACTGAATTTGGTCAGCAAACCAATTCATTTTTCTGTAAAGTATGTCCTTCTTTCTGATTTGTTGGACAGCTTTCACAATCTTTTTATGAGTCTGAGAAATCCAAGATTTAGGTGGTTTCTTCACTGATTTGGATGATGATCTGGTTGACTTTGTTGATGGTGGTTGTGATGAATGAGACGAAGAATCCGATGATGAGGAGACATGAGGAGACTTCATGTCCTTAGGAGTTTCTGAGGTTTTCTCCTTTGAGTGTGTTAGACTGTCTAGAAGAAACTTTGTATAATCATCCTCGTCATCTCTAGACTTTTCTTTCTCAGTTTCCTGTTTCTCAAAATCATACACAATAGTGTCCTCAACAGGCTTTTGTTGTTGCACAAGAGTGGTGGCACCAGATCCCTTATCGGGTCGATTAACCGCATCAGGATCTGGAGAGGAGTGGGCAGCACCACTTGATCCTCCGGGGCCACCCATTTGATCTTTAGCAAATTCTTCGACCTTTTGAATGTGTCTGACGTTGTGAAACTTCTTCCTGTATGATTTATCCAGTTGCTCTTCTTCATCTTCAGAGCTTTCATCTTGTGGCACAAGTGCAGGAGTCTTCCCTTTTCCTTTATTAGTTTGAGGACTTGGAGGTTTTGGTACTGAGGGATTTTCATCCTTTGCAGTTTCAGAGTATGTGATCTCTTCATCTGTGTCAGTAGCATCAGAGTCCTCGTCCCTTAGCTGTCTTTGCGGTTCAGGTGAAAGGATCGGAGTGGCTTCCTGAGAAGGAACTTTCTTCTTAGGGGTAGGTTTCCTCTTTGGAATAGGTTTCTTCTTTGGAACATTCCTCTAACTATCTGAACTTGTGACACTTCCAGCACTTCCTTTTCTGGTTCTCCTTACAGGTGTTCCAGAAGATTTTTCGTCGAGATGACCAACTTTGCCTTGTCTGTCTGCTTCCAGATACCTTTTGTACGATTCGAGCTTTCTGACATCTTCAGTTAGAAGGAAATCTGGTAGCACAACACCTTGTTTCTTTGTAGACGTTTCCTTGATTCTGACAGATAGAATAGGTTCCGTCAACATGTCGTGATTGTCGGGGTCATTGAGCCTCTTGGGAATGTCAGGATGAAGTCCAAGTGCTCTCTGGATCAACAATTTAGTATATCTGATGTAGGGAATCTTTGAGCCAAGTTTGTTGAGAAATGACATCATGTCATCCCAAATCAGAGCTTCGATAGCGATGTGTTTCTTGTTGACCAATGCCCAGAATATTTGCAGTTCCATGAGCTTAGGGTGCTCATAGCCGCTGTCACGACCAGAAACAGACTTGGTGATGATCATGTAGAGAGTTCTCCAGGGTTGAGGAATACTCTTAAGCTCTACGTGAGAATGCTTGGTGATTATTCCTGTAGCCTCGTCATAACCGATATTGATTAAGAATTGGAGAGTGAGCTCTTCAGCAGGTGTGGCATATAGTTTTGTCGGATCGACATCAGGAATTAGGAGAACAACCCTTAAGTCTGCAGGTGTAATGGTGACTTGTTTGTGATTCAGAGTCACCGTCACAGCAGTTTGTCCTTTGACCCTTTCCATAGTGTTCCAGAACTGTTGGATGTAGATCTCAGGAACAGTTGCAGAGTGAGTAAGCATGTTCTGATAAGGATGAGTCCTCAGAATGTCAATAGCAATTAAACACGAATCAGAGCAAGTGAGGGTGTCAAAGTCAACACGGAGATTGTTCTTTCCTATCTTCATTGGATAGCCATGAGGATAGATATCAGCAATGGAGAGAACTTCAGGTGCATCCACATTCATTTGTTCAGCCATGTCGTGATCTGAAATAACATTAGCCAAAAGAACCAACATATCGAAAGACATAATGTTAGTCAACAGAAGGTCTTATTGTCTAGTTATTGAATGTACAATGATAATGATTGTTACGAGTCCTAAGTCACTTGTATGTTCAATAGTTCAATGATGTCGTGAAATGTTTCGTGAGTTAGTTAACTTTAAGTTTTAAAGTTTATTTTATCACTTATTGTTCACAACATATCAGACGATTTAAGTTTATTAGTGACATTTTTGGATTCGTGATGATATGATTAGTTTATTTACAAGTTTGTACAAGTAAAAATTCATCATGAAGGTCAATCCAGGGTTAAGCGTAGTTTTGGCAAAGTTATGCGTAGACAGGAATGATATATGCTTAGGCGTAAACTTACGCGTAAGAAATGTTACGCGTAGGAAAAGGAGACCTTATGCGTAGGCATATATTAACCTTACGCGTAAGGCTACTCGTAAGAGTTGACCTTATGCGTAGAGGTCATTGTTTACGCATATCCTTCACAGGATACGCGTAGTCCATTGTAGAACCTTACGCGTAGCTGTTATGCGTAGGATTATTCTTACGCGTAACATGACTACGCGTAGGGTAATCCTTATGCGTAGAATTGCAAATGACCTTGATTCTGATTTTCACGAGTAACAAGCCTGAAATAGAACCATCATATCATCAATATTAACACATAGATTCATTTTAACAACAGATCATGGCAAGAACACATGTCACACAGTTATGCGTAGAACTACATACGCGTAGTCTAAACCCTAATTCTATGCGTATGAAATCTAGCCATGGATTATGCACCAAAGTTTTTCTGGTATATCATAGATGTTGTGAGAGCATGTAGACCAAGTTTTAACACTTTTTATGCAGTGAATCAAAAATACCCAATTTTAGAACATTAAACCCTAATTCCTAATTCTGAATTAATTAAGGTTTCTGGGTGGTTATAAGGCATGGATATCATCAATTCATCATCACATAGGCATAACACAACAATCTTTTTGACCAAATCACTTCTCATTCGAAAATACCCAATTCGACTCATAAACCCTAATTTTCAAAAAATCATCAATTCGTGTTTCTGGGTGGTTTTTGATGATTAAAATGATATCTTCAATGTATTTGAAACGTTTTGACATAATCCATTTAACCACAAACACTCACACGCTGACTGTGTGTTCATACGCATAAGCGTAAAAACACAAAATTATGCGTAGACAATGTTTTAGCCGTAGGATTCACATGAAATTCAAAACCTTTTCTTAAAAACATGTTGTGAGCACAAAAACACTTACAGGATGAAGATCAAAAATACGGTTTTCTTGAATCAATGTAAGGCGTAGGATGGTTTTTAGGTTATGATGTTGGGATATGAAAGTGCTGAAGATATCAAAGTACTGAAGATATGAAAGTACTGTAAGCTGCAAAGTACTGGAAGAAGTCAAAGAGTCAAAGTACTGCTAAAGATAAAGTCAAAGTAATGCAAGGTGAAGTCAACGTACTGCTAGGACAGAAGAACTGTTATATACGTTTATGGAAAGTATTGTATTCCATGTTTAGATTACTTGTCGTACAAGGTTATCAATTGTAAATCGACTAGGATATCCTTGAGCCTATAAAAGGACTCCTAGATTGGTATTAGAGGTACGATTTCAGAAAAAGAGTTTTAGAGTTTACGAATTAAGAGTTTAGAGAAAAGTTCGAATATCTTAGAGTTGTATTAGAGTATCTGCATAATAAGCAGATTTAGAGTTTGTTAATAAAGTTTTCTTCTTAGCTTTGTTAAGTAAATTCCGCGTACTTAATAAAGATTGCTCAGTGTTTGTTTGTTAATAACTTTGGATTTATCCAAGGTTATTAAACCTTAACAAGCTAGTTTAGTTTGATTAAAGTATATCGATCCAACAAGTGGTATCAGAGCTTGTGTGGAAACTCTGACTAGGAAGAAACCCTACAAAATTCAAGATGTCGACTGAAGCTGTTCCACAACCCTCAATCACCTCACTCAGAATTCCAATTATCAAGAAGGGAGAATATGATCTCTGGTGCATGAAGATGAGACAGTATATTGCCATTACAGACCATGCTTTGTGGAATGTAATTGTGAATGGGAATGAAGTTCCTCAAGAACCCATTCAAGTTGCTGGACAACCTTTAGCACCAAAGGCAGTTTTACCACAAGCAACTATAAGGAATCAAGAGAAGGCTCTAAATATTCTCTTGTCTGCCATTCCAGATGGACATCTTCTCAAGTTTCATGATGCTAAAGATGCCAAGCAGCTCTGGACTGCTCTCAAGACCAGATTTGGAGGGAATGAAGCCTCTAAGAAGATGCACAGAAACTTGCTGAAACAACAATTTGAAACATTCACAGTAGGAGAAAGAGAGAGTCTTGATGCTGCATATGATAGGTTTCAGAATCTCCTCAACATGTTGGAATTATACAAGGCATAAGTATCAGTTGAGGATGCTAATTTGAAGTTTCTAAGGAGTTTGCCATCTACATGGCATGTGATTGCTACTATGATCAGAGGACAACAAGGACTGGATGTTATGGACTTTGATGATCTTTATCATCAATTGAAGGTGTATGAACATGAGATGAGTGGTCAACCAAATTCTAAATCTCACAGTATTGCTTTTCTATCATCTGAAAAGAAGAGCAGTACTTCCAAAAGTACTGCTTCTCCTCAAAGTACTGTTTCTCAAAGTACTGCTGTCTACAATCCCCCATCATATGCTCAGCAGGCCCCACCATCTACTACTTTAAACTCAGATGAAGTTGTGTGCTCTTTCTTTGCACAACAAGCAAGCTTACCTGTCACTTATGAAGAGGATTTAGCACAGATTGAAGAAGATGCACTTGAAGAAATTGATATCAGGTGGCAAGTTGCTTTGATCACTGCAAGGATCAAAAAGTACATGAAGAAGACAGGCAAAAATATTGATTTCAAACCAAAACAAGGAATAACTTTTGACAAATCTAAAATTGAATGCTTCAACTGTCAAAAGACTGGTCACTTTGCAAGGGAGTGCAGGTTTGCTAAGTATCAAGCAAACAGAACATCTGAGAAGCCTAAACTTGAGCTCAAGGAGATTCCAATAACTGAAACAAAGGCGTTGGTTGCTCAAGAGAAGTTATCAGAAGTGGACTGGAGTGAAGAGTTTGATGATGAACCAGTGACTTACTGTATGGTAGCAGTGGAAGATGCAGTTGAAGACACTGTGGAAGCATTGGACTGGAGCACTGCTTTTGATGAAGAATCTGAACATGCTGCTTTGGAATCTGATGATGGCTTTGGAGGATTTGATTGGAGCAAAGAAAGTGAAGATGATCCTGTTCTTCTTGCTATGGTGGCTACTTCACCAACTCAGTCTCCGATCTCTGAGGTATGCTCAAACTGTTATGAGTTCTATCAAAAATTGCTTAACAGTTATGTGATTGAAAGAGATAATTGTATTAGGGCTAGGTCTGAGGTAGCAGGTTATCAAATTACTTTAGAGTCCATGGAAGCTAAAATAATAACACATGAAAACAATGAAATGGCTTGGGCTGAAAAATATGAACAACAGGATTACCAGTTAAAACTTAGTGAATGGAAACTAAACTGTAAAATTGCTGAAATTGAGAAATTAACTAAGGAAAGAGATGATTTGTTAGCTAAGTTTGCTGCCTGGAAAGAGTCTGGTTTGTCCCAAGTTGCTTATGTTGAAAAACAGAGGAGGGCTTACATTAGAACAGGCTTAGGATTTGGAATGGATTTTAGTAACATAGATGAGAACCCACCTAGTAATCAGGATGATGGTGTTTTTGAGGACATAACTACTAGTGATGATGAGCTCATTAACTATGTAGATTCATCTAGTAATGAAGGCTCAGTAAGTGAACCACCTCCTGAATATAAGAAAGACAATGGTTATCATGCTGTCCCACATCCCATTAGTCATCAACCCATAAGGCCTGATGTTTCTCGTTATGGTGTTGATAGTCTAGAGTTTAGGAATAAGCTTATTGCAAAATCTAGATCTGAGAAACCCAAAGAAACTGGTGAAAACAATGTTCAAAATCCAGCAGTACCTTTAAATCAAAGTACTGCTCAACAAGCAGTACCTTCTGCAAAACCTTTTCAAAACAGTACTGCTAAACCTTTTTGGGATAATTTTGGTCAAAACAAATCTTATCAGTCCTCAAGAAGGCAAAATAATTTTGGGCATAGACATAGAAGAAATCACTTTGGACATATGGGTCAAAAACTGTGTTTTGTGTGTTATAGTCCTACTCACTTAATCAAAGATTGTGATAAACACTCAGAATATCTAAACAAGTTTTCAAGGAATAAGTCTTACAATCAGAAACCTAGAGAGCACAAACCAGTTTGGACTAATTCTAATAGGGTTAATCACAGAAACTTCTCACCAGATCATAGATACCCACATCAGAGAAGACCTTCAGTATCTCACAGTACTTTCCACAGTACTGTTCAGAGACAAGGTACTGAAAACCATACTTGGGATAGAAATTCTAGGAGAACTCATTATCAACCTAGAAGTTATCACAGTTCATATAGGGGATCTAGATCACAAGAACCTCCTGTTAAAACTGAATGGGTTAAAAGGGAAAGAACTACTGGGAGACATACAGTACGTTCAACAAAAAGTGAATCAGATGTTTTTGTGTCAAAAGAAAATGTTAACAATCTGGTGAAAGGAATTTATGTTGAAAAACCAGAGAGTTTTGAAAATCCACATGCTAAACATCAAAAGATAATTTTGGATCATAATCTGAGAGATAGTGAGAATTACATACTCAAGGAATTTGAGTTTGTAACTTCTCAAGGGGAACACAAGTCAGTAATGGCTTGGGTTCCTAAAAGTTTCTAACTCTTTTCTTTGTGTGCAGGGCAACCCAGAAGAGGAGCTATTGACAAGACTTTGTTTATCAAGAGAGATAAGAAGGATATCATGTTAGTTCAAGTGTATGTTGATGATATTATCTTTGGGGCTACCAAACAGTCTATGGTTAAGGAGTTTGAGCAGCTGATGCAGAAGGAATTTCAAATGAGTTCAATGGGAGAGTTAACATTCTTTTTAGGACTTCAGGTTAAGCAGTCCAAGGAAGGGATTTTTATTAGCCAAGACAAGTATGTTACAGACATACTTAAGAAGTTTAATTTTGATGATATGAAGGCTGTTACAACACCAATTAAATCTATAAATTCATTGGGAAAAGATGAAGATGGACAGCCTGTTGAAGTCAAGTTATACAGATCTATGATTGGCTCTCTTATGTATCTTACTGCATCAAGGCCTGATATCATGTTTGCAGTTTGTTTATGTGCCAGATATCAAGTTTCACCAAAGATCTCTCACCTGAATGCTGTCAAAAGAATATTCTGTTATTTGAAACAACAACCTAAGTTGGGGTTGTGGTATCCTACAGAGTCACCTTTTCACTTAGAAGCTTTTTTAGATAGTGACTATGCAGGTGATAACTATGATAGAAGATCCACAACTGGTGGATGTCAATATCTAGGAAGAAGGTTAGTTTCATGGCAATGCAAGAAGCAGACAATTGCAGCAACATCATCTACTGAAGCTGAATATGTAGCTGCTGCAAGTTGTTGTGGTCAAGTTTTGTGGATGCAGAATCAACTCTTGGATTATGGGTTCAACTTTAAGAATACTCCTATCAATATTGATAATGAGAGTACTATTTGTATTGTGAAGAATCCTGTGTATCATTCCAAGACAAAGCATATTCAGATTAGGCATCACTTTATCAGAGATTGCTATGAGCATAGGCTCATTAATGTGGTTAAAGTTCACACGGATAACAATGTAGCTGATCTACTCACCAAAGGTTTTGATGTGTCACGATTCAATCACTTGGTCGTGAGCATTGGAATGATTAACTACTAAGCTATGTTTAAGGGGAGGACTATAAGGTGTTAGATATAGTCCTGTGTATTGCTATGTGTATTGCTTGAGGGGAGGATGTTAGTTTATACTTAGTTTCTATGAAGGCATTTGGCAAAGTACTGTATTTCCTGAAAGTACTGCTTGGGAAAGTACTGCGTGGGAAAGTACTGCTTATGTGGAAAGTACTGTTTGTCGTATTAAAGTACTGTTCCAACGGTAATATTGAAGGGTAATTGGTAATAACGGTAACTTTGTTATTTAGGCTGTGATTTTTCAAATCTTACCTATAAATAACTTCTGTAGGATCATTATTTTATTTGTTTGATGATTCGGGTGGTCTTGGGAGATCAAAATACATGTTTGCCATTAGAGAGAGAAAGTTAGAGAGTTGGGTGGTTTCTTGGTAGAGAGTTACTTCACAAAAGTTGAATATTAGATTGAAAGCACCACCCCTTCCATGGATGGAAGGGGTATTTATACTTACACAATACACGACCTCCTATCGGCCTGTGGATCAGGGATACAGTGGGTAAAGACCCGTCCTTCCTCCACGGTGTTGCACTACGCTAAACTAAACTAATAACTAACTAATAAACTGATAAATAACGAAACTAACGACAAGTCTACGAGCTAACTTAAGCTAGATAACATTTGGGGTGACCGACTCTTCACTAAGAAATTTTCCAATTCCTAACAATCTCCCCCTAAGGGAGGTCACCCCATGTTTTACATTTCGAATCCTAGCATTCTATTCTTGACATTGTTCTTGAGCTCGTAGACTTGAATTCTTCATTTCCGCAATCTTTGTGCTTTAGTAGTGCAACTTCAAAGTCCGCATTGATTTGTACTTTCAGTGGAGGTCTTTGAACTGATCCACATCTTGATGATCTTCGAGCTTTCTTTGAGATCATCAGCCACAGTAAATCTCTGGATCACCCTTTATTGTGTTGCCATCATGTGAAGTTGTGACATTTGGACCGGCATGCTCACACTTTTGAATCATGACATCTTTCCATCAGAGTAGCGGAAGCCTTACTGGTTCATGATATTTGCAGCAGCGTAGCAGAAACATAGTATAAAAATATCAGAACCAGGTTATGTAGATATGCACCAGTCATGATTTCTTCAATTAAGTGTGGTTGCTGTGAACATGCGGCTTTGAATTGACTCCTCAATTCTGATCAGCTGCAATCGTCGGGGTGTACCTGCATACGACAGTTAGCAATAAAGCGCACGAAAGTGTCTTTGATCACTTTCGTTGAATTGAGGTACACGGCCCACGGTTCCCCGTTGATCAGTACAAGTACTGCCTGTGATCAGGTAGGATTCCTAAGAATCTCCTTGACAGGGTTTCGCAGCTGTTCTAGCTGTTCTCAAACCGGAACGTCTCAAAGAAGACAACACGGAGTGAGTGAACCAGCGAATTGAGATTCACTGATTGATGAAAAATGATTTGAAAACAATCGCGTATTGCTTGAAGAAAGAGTTTTGCAATACAACGAAGGTTTTATGAGAAAGATCAATTTTCAATCAAAATACTTTTTGTATTAGAGAATGAGTACACATTCGACGTGCTAGCGAAAAGAAGAGATTCGCACATCGAACGGTTTTTCTAAAAGTATTTTTTTTCAATCAGATATACTTTTTGAGTTTGAAAATGAATACACATTCGACGTGCTAGAGAAAAGAAGGTTTGCACATCGAACGGTTTTTCCAAAAGCATTCGTCAATTCCATTCCTGGACCAAGGTTGATTCAAGACTGAATCGCCCCATTGTTTCTATCCAGTTGTCACAAGTTTGATCTTACGAGAAGATCTCACATGTCACCCACCAAGAGCTTGTTTGATGTTGGCTCTAGAAGGATTTCCATCTTCATTGTGAATATTTTCATATCACTCGGATGTTCTGGCAATACCACAAGGATAATGCGTAGGACTCTTAATATATACTTACTTTCCACATTGTGTGAAAAAGCAAGTCTTCAAGAATTTAGTGTCCTAACGAGATATTGTGGATGATCTCTTGGCTCTAGACTCAATCGTGCATATTTGGTTCCTGTGCCGGAGACTAGGGAGAGGGTCTCCTTCTTCAATATCAACAATCTCTAAGAGAAAGTCGATAGATTATGTCGGTTCCCCGTGAGAATGAAACAAGCCCTTTTAAGAGGAACTTGAGTGGCTTGGGAAGTTTAGTGCAGTGCGTCACTGGGTCCATGACGTCTTGTCTTCAATACCAGTGTTACCTTAGTAACAACCAGTAGCATATGTATTGAACCCGGTTTCTGCCCTAAGGTTGAATTGATGGAGGGCTATTTTTTTTCACCCTTTTTCACATTCAGTTCTTTTTCATTCTTCAACCCCTTCAGTGCTTACCGAGACTTCATAACTAGAACCTTGTTGGGTTTGTTCCAGTACTAGCTCTGTCTCAGTCCGCACTCTTCCCATATTCTCACTTTTCTCCTTTTTTCAATATACCTAAGGACTCTACACTATCTAGTGGATTGTCCCTGGGTAGATCCCTCCGGTTCTGGCGGATCGTGGGAACGAATACCTAACCTAACCATCCTTATAACTCCATGCATAAAGTAAATTGGTCGGTCTTTTGGTATTGTTCTTTCCTTCATGAAACCAATTGAAAAATCATTTGGAAAAACAATCAAGGTACTTGTGATACGAGATCAAAGCATTTTGTACCTTAATAGTTTTGATCATTTAGAAAACCTCCCCCTCAACATGTGCGTGTGATTTAGAAATTGTTTGTCACATGGAGGCAAGAGGACTTTGAAATATTTTCTTTGATCACAATTTTCATACGAAAAAGCCATTTGATTTTCTTGGTAAAATTCTCCCCCTCAATATGTGCATAGGATATTTTAAAACATTTTATCACATAGAGGCAAGAGTTCTTTTGAAGCACATCCACAATCACAAAATCCATTAAGAAAACCATTTGAAAACACAATCAAGGTACTTTATAATCTCTTTTAAAAAACTTTTGTACCTCGATGGTTTTGCTCCCCCTCAATATGTGCTTCGAGATTCGAAAGCGTTTAGCACATATGAGAGAGCAGCCTGCACAACTGAATCAAAACGATCAACTTTTATCAAATTTCATTATTAAATCACAAATTCTCCCCCGATCAAAAATATCAAATCCTTTGAGATTTTGGATCCCAAGTGATTTAATTAGGTTTAGAAAACATGGGAGAAAATGTGGCCTTGTTTAAATACTCATCTGGTTTTTGGATAAATCCTCCTCCTCAACATGTGCATTGTGTATTTGAAATCGTTTGGCACATGGAGGCAGGAGTGCCTTTAAAGGACTAAAACCAATTCCATTTAAAACAGATTTGAGATTTAAAACACGATCTCTACCCCGATCAGAAATATCAAACCATTTGAGATTTGTGATCCCAACTGATTTAAATCATTTAGAAAAATTTGGGGAAAGACGTGGCAAGATTCAATTTTGAAAGATGACAGATACGGACCATTTTAAGACATTAAAGATTGTTAGTGTCAGGTATGATAGTTTTTAAGAGATCTTTTAAGTAAAACAAAACAATTTCACAATCAAACAAGAACAGAAAAGATTTCATTTTGACAGATCTTGATTCTAAAGAGAAAATCATACCATGACATAACATTAAATCTTTAGATCACCACTTATATTGTGCAATCTGGACTTTTATGAAGCAATATTGATTGAAAATAATTTATTTTAAATCACTCTCCCCCTCAATCGATGACCGAAGTCAATAATTGAGTGACTTAAGTTTTGATAAAATGAAGCCCGGTGATTTTCAAAATATTAGTCCAATATATTTTCAAAACAATATTTTCCATTTTCAAAATAATTTAATCAAAATTATTTAAAAATGGTATCCTGCACAAAGATACGTTAGTGGTTGAGAAGCTTCCGTTGTTGTTGTTGTAGGGTTGGAAGAAAAACCGTCTGCAAATGCAGTGAGACTTCTTCTTACATTGCATTTTGAATGCCAACTGAGGTCCAATTAAGCTCCGTTTCTTCACTTGCTGAAGAAAACCATCTGCTGATGCAGTAAGACCTCTTACGTTGCATTTCATGCCAACTCTCCATTGAAGTCCAGTTAAGCTCTGTTTCTTCATTTGTCAACCCAAGATATCGTTACCCTTTTCTTTCGGCATCCAATCATCATCAATAGTGGGATCCGGATCGGGAACATCTTTATAACCAATATACCTGCATACGTTAGTGAACACACATACAGATATATGGTGGTCGACATCACCCATAACAACAATCGACTAATTAAAGTCAATTCAACATAACAATCAGATCATATAAGGCATGGGGTTTATGTGTTAATCAAACTCTAATCATCTAAACCTAACAATCATATCCTAAATTCCTAGTCCTTCGACACAGGAAAATATCATTTTTAATTAAGCACGTAGGATAATTAAGAAAGCTCGTTAGATGATATAGATTTGAAAACATTCTCCCCCTCAATCAATGACTCATTTTTTGAAACATTAAAAGTGTTGAAGTCATCAATTGAGTTTTTGCGAATTAATATGAAAACTCTGATCCTGATTGATTATACAAGCAACTCATTTTACCACCATTTTGAAATACAACAAATATTTTTCTGAAGAATTTTAGACGGAAAAACATTTGTGTAGGAACAGTAGTCCTTCGACATACTTTCCTTGTTTTGTTTTTAGGATAAGTGCACGAAATATTTGAAAATTGGTTTAGCGCAACACTTTCCTTTCTTGAAGAACGGGTTGCTATCTGAAATAATAGCAAGCCATAGTTTTAGCACGGGTTACAGTCTGAGGTAACTGCAAGCCATCGTTTAAGCACAGGTTACAGTCTGAAATAACTGTAAGCCATTGTTTAAGCACGGGTTACAGTCTGAAATAACTGTAAGCCATTAGATTTGTGACATGTTTAGAAAGAAATATTTACACCTCCTGCTCGAACTTCATCTAAAGTCCCGTGCCATTATTGAATGACATTTCTAAGACCGTAGATGTTATCGATACCAGAAGACATGTCTTGGAAAACATATTTTTGGTATTTTTTGAATTTTTCTGATTTTTATGGGATTTTTGAAGGTTTTATATTTTTCTATTTTGTTTTTAGAATAAATATTTACAAGGATAGAATGGATGATATAGTTAAAGAAGATGATGATACGAGTACCGAGATAAGGATATCGAGCAGCCCCGTTGTAGAAGATAGAAGTCATCATCCCTTAAACATTCACCACCAAAGCTTCCAGGGCTCTTGAATCGAAGAAAGAAATTGAACCAACTGAAAGTGAGACTCTGGCAGCTTCCCCCCAAACCGAAAATCCTTAAGATGAGCAGATTCGAAGCTCTATTTCAAGCTTGCTTTAGCTAGGTGCACAAGTAAGCACACCATTATCATTTATCCAGCTGCTCCTTTTAAGACCGATAATCGAGAATCTCCGTTCGGGGTTATATCATCCATAAGAACAGCAACGTATCATCCCACACATAAATAATCTTCTCAAATTTCATAACCACTGAAGTCTGAAACGATCCATTCCAAAAGGTGTCAAGAGAACACTTCCCCCGTGTAGTTGAAAAGATGCAGTCAGTCTCTTAGTATAATGCTCAAGAACTCTCCCGAATACACTTCATAAGGGGAATGAAGAACACCTTCCCATGTTCACATTTTTCTTCCCTGATGAACGTGTATGAAGCTCAAGAACCCGAAGTACACCAATATCCAAGAACTCTCCCGAATACACATCAAGAGGGTAATGTAGAACACCTCCCCTATGTTCACATCTTTCGTCCCTGATGAATGTGTATGAAGCTCAAGTATCCGAAGTATACCAATACACAAGGAATGAATAACTGATAACATTGAAGAAGCAGACCAAGTCACTGATTATCTCTGCGGGTGACAATCTCTGCGGATGTCAACACCGGAATAAGTGATTATATCTCTGAATCACTGATTAAGCACTCAAGTGAATCAGCTGAGCATCCCCAATGTACACAATCTCTCTCCCCTGATCCTTGAGACACCATCGAAATCACCACATACTAGTGTACCTCTGTTATCTTCAGAAACTTTCTCTAACATCACTTCCCCCACGTAGTTGGAATAATAACACAAAAAGCCTTGATGAGTAAAACCTTGAGTTTCTCTGCGGTCATGACAATTGTTTTCCCGGGATATCTTCAATCACTTAGAAGTATTAAGCTCATCAAGTTTACTCGCCATGAGTCAAACCTTGAGTTTCTCTGCGGTACTAACATTTGTCTTCCCGGGATGTCTTCAGTTACTTAGAAGAGTTAAGTTCATCAAGTTTACTCGCTTTGTGTTTATATGTGAGTCTCCTTATGCCTTGCTGGTTTTTGACACTTCAGAATCAGCAACTCTTTGTAAGCCCAAATACTTGAAATTTGTTGAGAATATTGCTTGAAGTCTTTGTGAGAATCAACATGCTGAAGACTCTCTCTGACTATTTATATCAACCCTTCTGTAGACAATTTGAAGTGACCACTGAAGAGGAAAACCCGCTATACCATACTTGAAACTGAAGTCAACTTCCCCACATTTGTATCTTAAGCTTGCACCTAATGATGGAAGAACGGTGTAGAGAATTTATGCTTCAAGCAAATCTCTAAGTACTCACTACCCAAATAAAGTATGAGACCTTAGCACCTCTTGCGATTATCCACACCGTCATATGCGTGTGACACTGAGTAAAACAAAGTAACTCCTAATAGTGATAGTTAACCAGGTCTTCAACCATCCGCCTCGACTGCTGGTAACTAGATAAGCCAAGTCTTCAACTCAATTTCTTAAGCCCGAGCAAGTTATCAAATAAAAACACGCCTTTGTGAAAGTCAACTTCAATCTCAAATAAGTGATAAATGATTAACTCCGAAGTAATCACCTTTTGTCAAATGTCCAACAATAGTCAATATCAACGTCTCGAGTAGTCACTGCTAAAGAATATGAGCAAATCTAATTGGGAATTGAATCAGACTTATAACTTTCTCCCAATTAGTGCTCTCCCCTAAACTGACAATCTGTTTGATAAATGCCCAGATTAAGAAGAAGTCTTTAGATCGTTAAATGCAACTCGTCTTTAGTCTTCTAACATGTAGCAGAAAATGTAGAATAGACTGTAGACACGACCTTCTTCAAGATTGTCCAGTTGGGGAATAGATAGTTGACATCTTCAACTCACCAAAATAAGAACATCACCAAAAAGCATCCCAATCAACTTACATCTTGCAAATCCCCTTAACTAAAATCCCTCCCAATCAAACAAGAACAGAAAGATGTTCATCAAGGAAATCAGCAATCAGGCCGCAACGAACACACAAGATGGTAACACCAAACTACCAATCACATCAAACAAGAACAGAGAGATTGTTCGGAATCATCATGTTGATGTATACGTGAAGCATTAACCGGAAGCACTTTGTCGATAAACTCATCAATCCGAGTGAAGATGTCAACCAACGGCTCTTAGAAGAGAGAAACTCCATGTGAAGATGACCCGATACGAAGAAGCTCGGTTCTTACATGAGTTTGGAGCCGTATGACCATTTGTATTCTCTAATATCAATCAACCATGCAAAAAATTCACACTTCTTCTCCCCCTCAAGAATTGCATACGGAGATGCCATTCTTGACTAAATAAGTGAACATTATCCATTTGTAGTCTATTCACACTTCTCCCCCGCAAAATCAGCACAGTATGTCGTCATCGCCATTATAGTTGAGAAAGTGGAATCAGAAAACAATCAACAGTAGCCCGGTTCACTTAATGACTGAAGCGCATGGAAAAAATATGAAGCATGTTGATGAGAATGGTCATAATAGAGAAGATTTCTCTTCTTCAGAAGATAAAGCGCACTGACACGTACACTTTTCTTTTCTTTAAGAACGAGGCTTGAACTGTTATGAACAAACGTCATAATCTCTCTCTTTTCAACTCTCTTAGCAAAACATGTAATCAACCCCATTATCATTCAGTAGGCTCTTTGTAGTGACAGCTGATGGAGAAAACCCAATATGATGAATTTGACTCTGAAGTAAAATACCCTGAACTCGTGACTTAAACTTGCACATATGTAACAAAGAGCGGTGCCGAGACTTCATGCCCATTTGAATCTCTAAGTACTCTATACTCTTCAACCAACCAACCATCGAGTATAAGACGTATATCACCTCTTGAAAAACCACAATTGAATGTGACACTGAGCACTACAACGTAACTCCTTTAAGTGATAGTTATTTAGTGGTGATAAGAGCCCAATTCCCCCAAGTGGTAAAGGAAAAGGTAAAAGTCACCCATCAATAACTAGATTTCCAAGTCTTCGTTTTTTTATAATAAGCTTGAACAAGGATCTCGAAGAATCTTCATCCAACCATCCCCGATACCTTCAGATACTAAGTGCACTCGCCCGTGATATTTCACTTCAACCTCAAATAAATAATACTGAATTAACACCGTTGTCACATCTTCTGAACTGCTCAAATCTAGCCTTCTTTGACATTTAAATGAACTTTGATAATGGTTTCATCCCGACCATGGTCAAAAGCACATAACCCCGTAAAACCATGTAATAACCAAACTGCCATGACGAATATCCAAACACACATCCAATTTATGAAGTACACCCTTTTATCCCTTCTTCGAAACAGAACCCGTAACACCAGCATCAGGAGACCCCGAGATACGCTTTCCTTTCTCCAAGATGGTTTCATCATCACGGGATTTTACAATTCAATGGTTTAAACCGAGAAATAGTTTCTTTCGCGGGATTTTACAAAACCAAGAATAAACCGTAAGATAGATCCGGAAATGCACTTTACTATTACCAGGATGTTTCCATTGTCACGGGATTTTACAAGTCTATGATTCAAACCGAGAAATAGGTTCTTTCGCTGGATTTTACAAAATCAAGACAAAACCGTAAACAATGTCGTCTTGAATGTGTTATGACAATTTGGGTATCGGTGAATATCTGTTTTAGGGGAACATGCAGTGGTTCATCAACAAATCCTTATCCAACATCATCAACCATCCAATTAACACTTTGGTAAACACATCATTCACGCAATCAGTCGGCTATTGTAGTGACCACATGGAGAAGTAAACCCGATATACCAATCTTGATCATGAAGTAGAAATCCCCAGATTTGTTACTTAACCTTGTACTAATTCTTGTGAAGAAGAAACGGTGTACCCAATGTACAAAACCTCTTGACATATCCTCGACTGCGTGAGACACCGAAGTGATAGCTACGTTGTGGGTTAATCGAGAAAGAATCACAACCGTAATTAAATAGCCAAGTCTTTATCACACTCTGTAAATGCCCAAACAAGTCATCTTCGCGAAGGGTAGACAAAATAAGTAAACACGCCCAGAAAACCTTACTTCAAATCCAAATAAGAGATACCGTCCAAACAACCCCGTAGTCGACATTTTCCAACAAACACTTCAAGCCGTGACATAATATTCATCGAGAAAGTGTATAAACCAAGGTATTACGTCGTTTCACACCAAATCTCAACAACAAATCAAATCTCATCATCAGATCTTAATATCATAAATCGCATCATTGGTTAACACCTCGTCGACCATATCCAAGAATAGATATCAACCGATCCAAGCAATCAAATTTAACATGATGATGTTCAAAAACCATACCCAATCAATGTGACATTTAACCCGATTCAAGACCGATTAGCAATCTAAATTCACGTCCATGGTTCATAATTTGATTGGGCCCAATCTAACCATTATTCTTGACTAGACTAATTAACAGACCAAGGCCCGAATATCTTCCAATATAAACACCAGTCTAAAATCTAGTCACATTTGAAACACCGATTATCCCGTTCAAGCCAATAGTCAATTTGCACCCGATTCAAACATCTTAATACTCATAAACCTCATAAAATTAAACCTGATCCATAAATAAACATACAAACTCGAACGTTTATATGAGCCTTTATGTAACCACGATTTCATAAGACATTCACAAACACACGTTAACATAGGCCAAACAATAATGTCAGCCCAACTTATCCACCTCAAGATCCAGCCCATGTGATATCCTTCAAGCTCACAAATCAATCAACACCACACGGCCCATATAAGTAAAATACTTACCCTAATAAATCGTGGTGTATAAAAGGCTACAACACTTCTCACAACCCTAATAATCCTTACAAAATAGCGCCCCTTTTCTCTGACTAAAACTCACTCAGTAATCTGAAACCCTAATCTAAAACTGATCCGCCCCCATCACAAAATATGTCACAAACCCTAAAATCCCTCATCAAACAAATCTGCACATTCACTCCAATTCAGTCCGCCTCTCTCCATAGTATTATCTTACACTTATCATCAAACCCTTAACATCATCAAGGCACATCTGTTTCTACCTCAGAAAGTTAATCAACGAGACCTCACCAAAGGGATGGTTTGAGAGTCTTTGATTCGAAGGACATAGGGTAGCCACAGGGATGGCACGATTCTATTATTGTAACACGGCATCAAGGTCTTTGGAACAACACGGGTAGGTTATATTAATCCATCTTCTATTTTCATGTTAAGGTCATAAACGAACCAAGTAGAAGGTTATAAGGGTTATTATACAAAAATGTCACTAAAGTTTGCGGGAAATTTGTCCTAAGTCACTAAAGTTTAAAAGTTGTCATTCAGGTTACTCAACTTATGAAAGTTGTCATCCAGGTTACTGAACTTATGAAAGTTGTCATCCAAGTTACTGAACTTGTAAAGAGATGACATTTACATTACTTAACATATCAAAAAAATAAACGTAAAAATTGCTAAAATTACAGATTTGTTTGCTTTTTAACGTTGAGTAACCTGAATGACAACTTTTAAACTTTAGTGACTTAGGACAAATTTCCCGCAAACTTTAGTGACTTTGTTGTATAATAACCCAAGGTTATAACATAATTGTTATACACCTAATCTTATGTTCGGATAGTGAATTGAAGTTCATCTTCAACATAGATCGATGATGTATAGCTTCTTTCGCTTTAGACCTTAAGTGGTTTGATGGTTCTTTGAATAACGCGAATGAAGTAAACTGAGATCTTCAGATTAACGAATTAAAAGGCTTAACAAAGATAACGAAATAACAATATTGTTATATTCGTTGTCTTATATTGTTTCGGATATTGTAACGAACATAGATCTATGATGATGAATTTTTTTTCGTGTCTAAGACTCTAGTAAGTCTAGATATGTCAATAAAGTGCTACGAAAAATGTTCTGAGATTTAGTGATGTTGAGATGAGTCATGTCTTGTATAGTTTTATGAGATGGAGGATGAGATAGAATAGTTTTGATTGGATGTTGATGATGAAGTTGGCATACTATTGATACGGCTCTGTAAATTTGTATCATATTTTGTGTTGATAACCATGGATCAATGATGTTGGTTGAAACTGAGGTCGTGGTGTTTTGGTCAAGTGTCTTCTTGAGGTCCTTTTAGTTTACACATAACACTTTCTTAATTCTGAAACCAAGGACTGATGATAGTGGAACTGAGGTCGATTGATATTTGGTATTAGGTATAGTGGTATAAGTCGTGTGGTCTTTGGTCATATGTAGTCAATCTCCTTCTTCATTTCTGTCCAAAACTAGTCGTTAACCATTTTTCCAAAGCAAATCGCTAGATGACCCAAGTAGCTAACCTAAGTCGCTACGACTAGTCGCCACGACAAGTCGCTACGACTAAGTCGCCACGACAAGTCGCTACGACTAAGTCGCCACGACAAGTCGCTACGACTAAGTCGCCACGACAAGTCGCTACGACTAAGTCGCCACGACAAGTCGCTACGACTAAGTCGCCACGACAAGTCGCTACGACTAAGTCGCTACGACTAAGTCGCTACGACTAAGTCGCCACGACAAGTCGCTACGACTAAGTCGCCACGACAAGTCGCTACGACTAAGTCGCCACGACAGCAAGTGACTCAAAAGTCAACTCGCTAACATGAAAAAAACAGTTTTGACAAGTCGCTAACTGGATATTTGACATTATCCGATGAGTTTTCCGACCATATTTCCGACCACATTCATAGTTACACAGAAAAACTGCATAAAAATGTTTTTGACCCATGTTTGACCACATATAGACTTCACAGATTTGGACCATAAACTGACACAAGTGAAGAGACAGATAAGAATACATGGATAAAGCATAAGACTTTTTGGACCAAACCATGAATCTGGACATAAATGAGGACAAGTCTCTAGCAAGAACATGACCAAGTTACTAGCAAGAACATGACCAAGTCTCTACCAAGAACATCAAAGAAAACACCAGCAGATTCATATAAAAACCATACGAGTAACAAAAACAGATTCATAATATCAAGACCTCATAAAAACCAGATTCATACAAACAAAACCACACATGTTATCACCTCATAAAAACCAACAACCAACCAGTTTTAAAAAGTTAACCACGCAACACCACTTAAACACAAAAAACCATATAAAAACCATTCGAATCATTACAAACAACAAAACCTTGGCTCTGGTACCAATTGTAGGATCATTATTTTATTTGTTTGATGATTCGGGTGGTCTTGGGAGATCAAAATACATGTTTGCCATTAGAGAGAGAAAGTTAGAGAGTTGGGTGGTTTCTTGGTAGAGAGTTACTTCACAAAAGTTGAATATTAGATTGAAAGCACCACCCCTTCCATGGATGGAAGGGGTATTTATACTTACACAATACACGACCTCCTATCGGCCTGTGGATCAGGGATACAGTGGGTAAAGACCCGTCCTTCCTCCACGGTGTTGCACTACGCTAAACTAAACTAATAACTAACTAATAAACTGATAAATAACGAAACTAACGACAAGTCTACGAGCTAACTTAAGCTAGATAACATTTGGGGTGACCGACTCTTCACTAAGAAATTTTCCAATTCCTAACAACTTCTTTCCGATTTTCTCTCTCATATTATTACTTCACATCTTTTCCATACTTATCTTCCACTTACCATCTCTTTATTATTCGATACAATCTTTCTATTGTGCTCACTCTTTCAACAATGGTGAATCGTTTGACTGTTTCGAAGCATAATATGGTGGCTAATTTGGATAAGACTGAGGCAAATGTGGCGTTTTATGATATCATTGATTATCTTACTGGGTCGCCTATTAGTTATGCTCTTTTAGTGGAGCCGGATATAATTGAACCATGGATTCAAGAATTTTGGGCTAATGCTAGAGATAATATGGAGGAGGATGAATACTATATTAGATCTACTGTTGCTGGTCGCACTATCAAGATCACAGAAGCCTCCATTCGTGATGATTTATTATTTGGTAATGAAGATGGGGTTATTAGATTTGATAAGCAACTGATTTGGGATACTTTTAGCAATCTTGGTTATGAAGGTTCTTTGACTGAACAAACTTTTAAAAAGGCCTTATTCTGTCCTCAATGGAAGTTTTTGATCCATGTCTTGCTCCATTGCATAAGTTCTAAAAGCACTTCTTGGGAGCAGTTTGGTTCAAATATTGCATCTGCAGTGGTTGGTTTAGCTACGGACAGAGTATTTAATTTTTCACGGCTTATTTTGGATGGGATGTTATCGCATATATCATCTGGAGCACCTTGGTTGATGTATCCAAGATTTATACATGTTTTTCTAAACAAGCAATTGGCTGATATTCCTAAACCTACTGCTTTACTACCTGTTATTGTGCAACAAGCCAAAATCTATACATTCATGGCTAGGCGCAGTGATTTGTTCAGAGGTGGAGATATTCCCTTGACTACTTCTATGATGGAAGTTGTTCAAGCTGTACGTGCTGAAGAGGATGAAGAAAGTGAAGGTACTGCTTCTGCACAAGGTACTGCTTCACAAAGTGCTGCCTCACAAGGTACTGCATCTGCAGGTACTGCTTCTCGTGAAAGTACTGCATCTCTACAGGGTGATGTTTCTCCAAGTCCTGAGGTTCAAGCAGAGATTGAGAGAACACCTACTCCATCTCCTCAACCATTTGTTTCTGGTTCAGAGGAACATTCACAAGTTCAAGGTGATGCTTCTACAATTCCTCGTGAAGGTTTAACTATGGATAATTATGCTTTGACAAAGGCGCTTGCTAGGTTGAACAAGACTGTTGAACGTCAAGCTAAAACTATTCGGAAGTTAAAGCGTAACTACTTTTGGTTGAGAAATTTTGTTAAACCCTATATTCAAGGTTTCAACTTATGGGTTAAGGAGGAAAATAAACGTCGAAAAGCACTTCGTAAGGAATTAAAAAGAAAGACGGTTCCTAAATCATCTTCTGTCAACTTGGGGAGGAATTTAGACAAAGAAAATTTGAAAGAAGATGCTATGAAAACAAAAGAAGATGTTATGAAGACAAAAGAATCTGAAGAAGATTTTACAAAGAAGAAAGACTCTATAAGCTCTGCAGAAAAGATTATTTCAGAGGAACAAGAAGAAGAAGTACAAGTTCAAGGTACTGATGATCAAGGTACTGAACATCAAAGTACTGAGTTTCATGATACATCTAGGCCAGAGATTATAACACCAATAACTCCAAGGGTTTTGAATTTTGAAGAAGAAGCTGGTCCTTCTACAGTTGTTATAGAGGAAGAGGAGGAACCTAGATTTAAACCTATTCATTCACCAAGTGATGATGAATTAGTTGCTACAATTCTTGATCTGTCACAACCAAGAGGAGGTGTTACTATTAGAGAAGCACAAGAAGAAGAACAACCAAGAACTGATCAACCTGCAATTGATCCAAAAGACAAAGGAAAAGGTGTTTTGGTTGAAGTTAAAAAGAAGAAACTTACTTTGGCAGAACTTAGAGCATTTGAAGTTGCAAGGAATGAAGCTGCAGCTAGAAAAGTTCAAGAAGAGTTAGATGCTAAAGATAGAGAAGAACAAGAAGCTCAAGAAGCTCTAAATAGAGAAGCAGCTCAAAAGGTGCAAGATGAATTGGATGCTGAAGCTGCTGAACCTTTACAGTCTCCAACACCTTTTAGATTCATGTCAAGAAGACCTAATTTGGCTAAAGAAAGGAATGCAATGATGGCATACTTAAAAGGCAGAGGATTTAAAGGATTGCAAAAGCTAAATTATGTGGATATGAAGAGATTATATGATGCTGAGAGAGAAGCTTATAAGAAAGATGTTGCAAGCATTAAAGATTTTAGAGAAGAAGCTTATTGGACTGAAGCTGAAAGGAAGAAAAGCTTAAAGAGGAAAAGAAAAACTGAAGATACAGATGTTCAGTTTTCAAAGAAAGAGAAGGTTGAATTAAGATCTGAGACTAGTGATGAATTGAAGAATTATCTCAGAGTGGTAGATTTTGATTATACAGATGAAGATAATGACATGAAGATGAACAGATCAAAGATCAGTGCTTTCAAAGTTGAGAAATCTAAGAATGGAGATTACATGGTTTTTCACAAAGAAGATAAAAGTTTCAGAGTTTTTAAAAGGCTATGGGACTTGCTGCATATCATAGACAGAGTAGATCTATTATACTTGTATCATGCTGTAAAGACTTATTTTGAAGATAATCCATTAGAAGGGATTGGATTGGTTTTACATGGGGATCTCATAACTATGTGGGAAACTGATGAAGAAAGTACTGATGATATTTGGAAGGATCAAGAAAACTGGGAGATAGTTTGCTGGAGATTCTTTGAAGAATCTGGAGTTCATGTCTTGGAGCTAGAAAATGGAACAATGATTCACATGTTTGCAAAAAGAAGATACCCTCTTACTGTTGAGCTCATGAGAAGAATGCTAGAGCATGGATTGGAAGTAGAAGAGGCTGATGAAATTGCTTGCATGGTTATCAATTTGCTTATAGACTGGACTACCATTGCTGAGAATGATCTATAACTGGTATGATTTTTGAATAAATACTTTTTGATATATCAGTACTTTTATTCAAAGTACTGCTAGTCAGACAGTACTTTCATCAAAGTACTGTTTGCTGAATTAAACCAGTTAAATGAATTTTAGAAGAAACCTTTTGCTAAATAATAAATATTTTCTGATATAAAGGTTGAATAAATGGTTTTTGTGATGATAACATCAATAGGTTATCAATCCACCATGGTTACAAAAGGATTGACTAATCCATGAGCAAACGGCTCTGGTAAAGATACATCAAATCCGTTTTTAGTTGACAACTTGCTACTAAGTTGGATGGTCATCAACTCACCATATCAGTAATGTGAAGAGTTGGCTAGCCCACAAGAAATGGCTTGTGGTAAAGGCAGTGGAAAAACCATTATTGGTAATTAGTTCACCATTAGATAAAAGAACTAACTAGTCCAGAAGGGTACAACTTTTGGTAAAGACAAAACAAATCTGTTGATAGCTGGTGGTTTGCTAAAAATCATATGGTTATCAATGTACCATGGTCTTACACACCAAAACATTTGGCTACTCCAAAGATAATGGCTTTGGTAAAGAGTTCTAAATCCATTGAATTTTCAATGATTCACTTAGATGTGATGAGAATAGTATGCAACAAACTTAAACTGAATTATTGTACAAACTGTCATATGTTGCTGTGTTGCTGAAAAGATGGAGATTGCTGATGCTGCTGTGAAGAGAACAATTCTAAGAGATACTTTGACAAAGCACATATATTACAGAGATACTATCTAAAGACTAAAGAACAATCCGTTTTTAAAAAATGAAGCTGTTAAAGATATATTCATAAAGGAACTTGAAGTCAAGCAAGTAGAATTCAAGTTAGGGGAGGATTGTTGGGATATGAAAGTGCTGAAGATATCAAAGTACTGAAGATATGAAAGTACTGTAAGCTGCAAAGTACTAGAAGAAGTCAAAGAGTCAAAGTACTGCTAAAGATAAAGTCAAAGTACTGCAAGGTGAAGTCAACGTACTGCTAGGACAGAAGAACTGTTATATACGTTTATGGAAAGTATTGTATTCCATGTTTAGATTACTTGTCGTACAAGGTTATCAATTGTAAATCGACTAGGATATCCTTGAGCCTATAAAAGGACTCCTAGATTGGTATTAGAGGTACGATTTCAGAAAAAGAGTTTTAGAGTTTACGAATTAAGAGTTTAGAGAAAAGTTCGAATATCTTAGAGTTGTATTAGAGTATCTGCATAATAAGCAGATTTAGAGTTTGTTAATAAAGTTTTCTTCTTAGCTTTGTTAAGTAAATTCCGCATACTTAATAAAGATTGCTCAGTGTTTCTTTGTTAATAACTTAGGATTTATCCAAGGTTATTAAATCTTAACAAGCTAGTTTAGTTTGATTAAAGTATATCGATCCAACATATGAGTAATAAATGAGAAGTGATAGTTAGGTGGGGGTGTTTTATTTAAGATAACTTTAAGTTTTTGACAGTTTTGGTCCCTCCACCTATTCCATTTTCATACAAAGCCATTTAACTTCCATTTTGGTTACCCAAACGAAGATTTTAGGAAAGAAACTTGACAACACTCCCCCTCGACTTGAGAAAATAATGAAAGGTTGTTAATTTAAGTCCGAGGAGTGTCTTTGAACCAGAGAATGTACCACCATTTGTAAAAGAATCAACCGAGATATGATAACATGCAAGTACACAAATGTTTTGAAACAGTTAATAGCTTATTTTCTCCCCCTCAACACTTGATCGGAAAAAATACTGAATTTTGAAAGATAAAAGTGTTGACGGAAGAAAAGTACTTGCCATGTTGAAAGAAAGATAGATTAGGAGAATATTTTTGTTGTTTTATCGGATTTTATATTTTTGTATTTTGTTTTTGAAAATTTATTTACAAAAGATGTTTTGGTGTTTGACAGGTTTTTAAGACTATTTTAAGAGGTCATCCAATTCCTCTTGAGTCAAACATCTCATACCAATCCGGTGGACCAACTCATTAAACCTAGCGGGAGGCAAGGCTTTGGTGAGCAGATCTGCCAATTGGTATTCAGTACCCACAAAGTATAATTCAACGGTACCCTGTTCTACGTGGTCCTTGATGAAATGATAGCGTAGATCGATGTGCTTTGATTTCGAGTGTTGAACTGAGTTGCACGAGATTGCAATGGCACTCCGATTGTCGCAGTACATCGGGATTCTGTCAAATACGTAACCATAGTCTTTGAGTTGTGTTCTCATCCAAATGACTTGAGCACAACACGCGGACATGGCTACATATTCTGCTTCGGTTGATGACAGCGATGTACAATCCTGCTTCTTTGATTGCCAAGACACCAGTTTATCACCGAGAAATTGTAGTGCTCCTGAAGTAATTTTCCTTGAGTCTAGGCATCCTGCGTGATCAGCGTCTGAAAAAGCGATTAGTTCAAAACTAGAATCCTTCGGATACCAGATCCCCAAGTTAATGGTTCCCTTGATGTATCGGAGGATTCTTTTAGCCTCAGAGAGGTGGGTTTCAGTAGGTCGCGACTGATAACGGGAGCATAGATAAACGGCAAAGACAATATCAGGTCTGCTAGCTGTTAGATACATGAGGGATCCAATAATACTTCGGTATTTGGTAGGGTCAACCAATTTCCCATGTAAATCAGCATCTAACTTCTTGGTATGAGCCATTGGTGTGGCATAAGTATCACAGGTTGTCATTCCAAATTTGTTTAACAGTTCAAGGGCATATTTGGACTGACTCAAGAAAATACCACGGGGTGATTGATGAACTTGGAGTCCTAGAAAGAACGTAAGTTCACCCATCATGGACATTTCAAAATTTTTCTTCATTAGTTTTGCAAAAGCGATTGAAAACTTTTTATGTGTTGACCCAAAAATGATGTCATCCACGTAAATTTGAACAATTAAGATGTGTGCCCCATGATATTGTATAAAAAGAGTTGGGTCAACCGAGCCTTTGCTGAAATTATTGGCAATGAGGAAAGATGATAGCTTATCGTACCATGCCCGAGGGGCTTGTTTGAGACCATAAAGAGCTTTGTTCAGTTTGTAGACATGGTTCGGGAACTCAGGATCAACGAATCCATCTGGTTGGCTGACATAGACCGTTTCTTTAAGTTGTCCATTGAGAAACGCCGTTTTGACATCCATCTGATAGACCGTCATATTCATATGAGCTGCGAACGCTAGAAATATCCGAACAGCCTCAAGACGAGCAACCGGAGCAAAAGATTCTTCAAAGTCTATTCCTTCTTCCTGACGATAACCCTTAGCAACTAGACGTGACTTGTTTCGGATGACGTTCCCTTCAGCATCCAATTTGTTTTTCCAAATCCATTTTAGACCAATGATGTAGACCCCTGTTGGTCTTTCAACCAGTTCCCATACTTCAAGACGTTTGAATTGGTTGAGTTCTTCCTGCATGGATTCAATCCAGTTGTCTTTTGTCATTGCGTCTTTAATGTTTTTAGGCTCAGATTGGCAGACAGTGAGTGCATAAATGCAATGTTCACCGTCTGAGTGAAGACGTTGTCTCGTAACGACTGGTTGGTTCGGGTTGCCAATAATGTTAGCCAGAGGATGGTCTTTTGTCCATCTATGTGTAGAGGGTTGATGTTGGTATACATTGTGCAGATTTTGAGGGTTCAAATGGTTTGTTGAAGATTCCGCAACATCTGGTGCAGCAGTCTCATTGGCAAACGGGTTGAAGAACGCATTTGGATCAAAATCTGCAGGTGGGGGTACTTCATTCAGAATATCATCAGTTGGTTCATCATTGTTGGAGGCGGTGTGTTCAACTGTTGTGTTGGAGTCAACTGGTGTAGGTGCATCTTCAACAGTAGTTGTTGTAGCAGGTGTATCAGGTATAGGAATATTATCAGGTTGTGCAGCGGAAACAGCGGATACACCTGGAGCACGTTCATCAATATCGTCACAGAACAGAGGAGCAAATAACCTTTCCATTTGTTGACGAGTTAGCTGAGGGCTTTCTTCAGCTGATGATGGGGGTTGATGGAAGTTTAAACGGTTGTGTCCAGGTTCTAAGCTGTTATACTCAGAAGCCATATCCGTGAGTTCACCGAAATGAGCATGAATCGTTTCCATTACCTCCTTAGTTCGACGATTCCAGATTCGGAAACCTTTAGAATTGTCACAGTATCCAATAAAGACTCCAATATCAGCTTTTGCTTTGAGCTTTCCAAAATCATCACGATCATTATTCGGATAGCAAAGGGATCCAAATACATGAAAGTGTTTGAGGTTCGGTTTATAGTTGTGGACAAGCTCGAAAGGTGTTTTGTTGTGGCGTTTTGTGATCATAGAACGGTTTTGAGTATAGCATGTAGTAGATACAGCTTCTGCCCATAAGTAATCTGGAAGTTTAGCATTGATTAACATTGTTCTTGCAGCTTCCACTAACGTTCGGTTTCGTCTTTCAACAACTCCGTTTTGTTCAGGTGTCCGTGCAATAGATGTTTGATGCTGAATTCCCACTTTCTCATAAAATTCACGAAGGGTTTTGTTGACAAATTCAGTTCCTTTGTCTGTTCTGATTATTCTGACGGTGTTGCGGAGCTAAACCTGTATTTTTGTGAGAAAGGTGATGATCATTTGTGGAGCTTGGTCTTTGCTACGAAGAAAGTAGACCCAAGTCCATCGTGAGTAGTCATTAACAATTACTAAGATGTAGCGTTTGCCGTTGATCGTTTGCATGCGCATCGGGCCACACAAATCCATGTGAAGAAGATGAAGCACATGCTGAGAGCTGTGTTCCACCTTTGAAGGAAAATGAGCACGAGTGCTTTTCCCTTGTTCACAGGCTGAGCAAAGGTGATCTTTTGAATACCGGAATCGTGGGAGTCCTTCAACTAGTTTGTGTCGAGCAAGGTTGGTGATGGTTTGAAAGTTTAGATGTGAGAGACGACGGTGCCATAGCCAGGATTTTGTAGATGTTGCCTTTGAAAGTAAGCAAATAGGAGAGGAAGCAACCATGTCTTGCATAGAGATAGTATAGAGACTAGAATTACGCGAGCCAGACATAAGGTCATTTCCATGTAGATCACAAATGAAACAAGTTTTCTCCCTGAAAGCAACCTCCAAATCTCCATCACAAAATTGACCTACTGAAAATAGATTGTGACCGAGGCCTTCCACATAGTAAACCCTGTTGATTTCGATGTTCCCATTAACATAATCTCCGTAGCCCATGATGGCTGCGAAGTGATCGTTCCCGAATCTGACAGTGCCAATGAACTTTGCAATAAAGTTTGATAACAGTTTAAGGTTGCCTGTCATGTGTCGGGAACATCCGCTATCAACAATCCAGAGAATGATCTGTATCACCTGCATTACACACAGACGACACAGATGGAATAGAAGTAGATGTGGAACCCGAAATGTTAGAGGGTTCCGAAGCAGGTATGTTAGACGTACACACATTGAGAATTTTAGGCATCCATTTAAATCCTAGTGTGTTATATATCCATTTCTGCCATCTATAACTACTCTTTGCTTTAGTCTTAGTGAAAACACTAGGTGGTACTACATTCTTAGGAGGTGAATCGGGAGCTACTGTGATAGCAGTGGTTGCCTTAGAATCTAAAGAAGGCGGTCTACCAAGCACGGACTTAGAATGATTAGTGGGCCTAGAGGTATTCCGATTCTTAGGATTTTGTAATCGAGAGATTATAGCTTTAGCAACACATTTGTCATGACAATCAGAATTCATACGCTTTCGACAAATAACACAAGGTGCATCAGACTGAATATCAAAAGTACTTAACGGTTTAGCATTCGTTACATCACTATTTGTATTACATTTGCCAGACGCAACATCTATAGTGGGAGTAACATGAGTATTATTCAGAGTCCTAGGGTGTTCTTCTACTTTAGCATTCCTTATTGATCTTTTCTTAGGTCGCAACTTCCTATTCTTCGATTGAGTGCTCCTAGGCTGTGAAGTGCGGACGTTTGGAAAAGATGCAACTATTCCTGTTTCAGTAGAGGGAAACACATTAGCAACTTGTGATTTGGCAGTGGGAATTCTAGGTTCACGATTACTAAGTGTGACTGGTGCTAATCTCTTAATCACAGCAGGCGGAAGTTGTTCATACTTTCATAACATTTCCCATAACTTAGAGATGGTGTGAATCAGATCTTGATTTTCAGAACGAATATTTCCAGCAAAATTCATGACATCTCTAGTGTGAGCAAGATAGTGATCAAGTTCGTTTGATGCTTCAAGTCGAGTCTTTTTGAGTAAATCAAATATGACACCATATTCCTGTTTAACTTTTAAAAGTTCTTGTTCAGATTTTGAGATTTGACTTTTCAAAGACACGTTTTGATCATCCAGTTGCTCAATTTTAGGATCAGAAGATTTTTCACTCAGCTGAGCGATTTTCTTTTGAAAACTAAGTTGATGGTTGTGAATATCTTTTTCACACCAATGAAGACGACGTTTTGCATTGTAAATTTCAGTGAGTAATCGTTTATTTTCAGCTTTTAAAGACTCGATCTGAAGCACATTATCGGTGTTCTCAACAGTTACAACAGTTTCAACAATATCAGCAGAGATGTAATCAGATGCAAATGGCAAGGCATGAAGTAACACAACATTATGGATATCAGCACAGATAACATCTTCCAAGAGTCGATCAACATCTTTTCTCAACAGTTTCTTTTTACGTTTAGTGTTAGAAATAGATGTTTCTGTTTTCTCGAAAACGTTTTTCATTACCCCAAGTTCCTTATGAAAATCCTTTTCCCAGGCAATTGCACAACTTTTCAAGTTTTTAACATTAGGTAAAAGATTTTTCTGAAAAATGTCTCTTTGTTCTCACGCCAGAGGCGATTGAAAATGTTCAACTTTGATTTCAGATCGATATTCTATCTCATGTTGTAAAATTTTGAGGTCAGCCATGAAAATGTCAAAATATCGAAGAATTTTTCGATTTTCAGGTTGTGAGTTTACTTCACTAATGGAAGGTAAAGGACCATAATTTTGTGCAAAGTCTGTTTTGGGATTAACATTAGAAGACTCAGGTGTTTTGATGATAACCCTTGGTGTGTTAGAAGAATCCGTTGGTGTGACGAAAGTGACCGCGTTTTTATAATTAAAAGGTTTGTTGTAAACAACATTTTTTAATTTTGATCGACTCTCGTCTTCTGCATCTAATTCCTCTTGACGATGATATTCAACAACACTCATGACAGTATTATCAATTTTGTATTCTGCACTGGAAACTTCAGGAGTTGGTTTGAATGTTTTTAGTGAAAGCTTTGGTTTGTAATCAGCTAGATTTTTTCCATATCCTTTTGGATTGGGTTTTAAGGTAAACTTTTCAATAGCTGTTACGGATGCACCATGTTTGTAAACAACAATTTTAAACTCTTTAAGTTTGTTTTGCAAGCCGAGAATTTCTTCAAGAAGGTCATCTACCCGATTTGTTGAATGCTTTTTGTATGCGGAGAACTGTTTTTGACAATTTAACAACTCAGCCTTAGCTTTTTGATTTTCCAAGGTGAGAGCGTTAATTTGCTTTTTATGTTCGTGTTTCAGTTGTTCTAATTCAGACAACAAAGCATTCTTCGAGGCGGCTAGATCACGCATCTGTCTCTCTAAATATTTTTCATTTTGATGAGATTTTGCAAAAGCGGCTTCAAAACCTTTTTCACGGTTTTCTTGAGTTTTGAAAAAGTTGAGTTGCATTTGTAAGCATTCAAAATCCTTGGTTAACAGTGCATTTTTACTTTTTAAGGATTGATTTAATGCATAACATTCCTCCATTTTGATTTTATGGTCTTGAATTAACCGAGCAAAATCCGGATGAGGCAACAGATCATCTTGTTCAACGTGAGTCTCAACATGATCATTCTTTAGATCCTCAAGTACGACCACGGAGTCAATTTGATTATCAAAGGAAACCATAAGGTCATCTTGATCGTCAAATGTAACTACAGGGTTAACTTGAAAATCATCAGAAAAAGATGTAGAAGACTCATTTTGAGCAGTCTGATCCGTGCCGGATTCAGATATTGGCGGAGATATTAGTTCAGATATGATGATGGTTTGTTCGGGTACCTGAGACAAGCCATCAGTGTCATACACTGGGCCTGTATCACTCATGTGCAACTCATGCATATTAGCCATCAACATAACAGCTGCATTAGCCTGCAAGTCCTCCATATCATCATCTGAGTCTGCATCTGCCATAAAGCTCTGTTCTTTGTCTGTAAGAGATCCACCAGCTTCATCCTTAAGAGCCAAAAGTAAAGCCTCTTTGAAATAAGCACTGCCCCTAGTCCTTGGCTTTGGGCATGCATTAGCCAGGTGACCCTTTTCATTGCAGTTGTAGCATCTAAGACCATTTAACCGATTCTGAGCATTTTCCTGTTCCACCACTTGAGCTCTGTTGTTATTCCTACCCACAGCATTAAACCCTTGACCACCGCCCATCTGACGACCATAATCACGATTCTGAACTTCAACACGTCCATTGTTCACAACAGCTTGAGTCCGTGTGTTAGATGAGGAACAAATACGATTGTTGGATTTGTTGGTGTAACGGCCAAAAGCATTAGCAATCATCACAAATCCTTGTTGCAATGCTTCGAACGGATCTGTTTCCTCAGTCACTTCACTGACATATGATTGAGCATTGTTGCTGTATGGAACCAATTGATTTTGTTGAGGTTGTGACTGTGAAGGTGTGTTTGAAGCAGTTGGTTGAGTTGCTGGTTGAGAGGGATAATGCTGTTGAGCATACAAGGCAAGTTGTTGATTGTCCGGTTGTGACTGTTTAGCAATTTGAGCACGGAGAATCCTTTCCCGATCAACTTCCTTTTCATGAGGCTTCAAGTAATCGTACAACAATCCATAAGTAGAATGATGCATATTCTTCGCTTGACGGAGAAAAATGACATACTTCTCCCATTCTGGACCAAGACTACTCATGAACTTAGTATTCACTGCAATTCTTGGCATGATGATGTTGTGTTTATCCAAATCATTGATGATGTCTGAAAATCGATGATGATAGGACTCTAGTGTCTCTCCAGGTTCAATCATGAAGTGTTCATAAGCCAAGTAAATTTTGGATTCCAAATCCTCCTGATTGAGTACAGATCCTTCCATAAGAAGACGAATATGATCCCACATTTTTTGTGCAGTCTTTTGAGCATCAACACTACGAAGAATTGGGTTTGGTAATCCTAAGAGGATGTATTCCATTGCAAGTTCATCAGCTTCATAGTGTAGAAGTTCTGTAGGATTTAAATCTGCAACAGTAGCAATGTTGGTTTGTTCATCTCTTGGTGGAACAGCAGTTGGATCTCCGGGTACAATGACAGTAGGCATCTCAAATGGACCTTCCAAGATAACCTTCTTTAAGAACTTTCCATGTGGCTTCTTTAGATCACAAAACCTAAAGAACCTTATCACCCATTGATCGTAGTTTCCTGGAGTGAGCATTGGAGGTCTATCAAGTGATCCAGCTTCATGAATTGATTGTTGGCTGCTTAAAGCTTCACACATCTTTGCAAACCAAGTGGGTTCCTTCATAGTGCTTCGTGATGGATGTTGATTGAAATCGTTTGTGTAGGGTAGAGTTTGAATACTTGGTGGTGGTTGAACCATTTGTGGTTGTGGAATTGCACCAAGTTGTGGAGTATGTTGCTGATTAAATTGTTGTTGATAAATGGCTTGTTGTTGATTCCATTGTTGATGTTGTGGAGTTAATTGTTGTTGTTGTTGATGATTATAAGTGTGAGGGAAATAGTTAGAGTATGGTGGTTGAGACATGATGATAAACTTGTGTGGTAAAAATGGATCTTTGTAGTCGAATGAACCTTTGTTGATGAAGTGTCCTTAGGCGTAGAAAAGACAAGAACCAAGTAGCACTTATGCGTAAAAACACCAAAAGTTACGCGTAACAATGAGGAGTTACGCGCAACAATGAGGAGTTACGCGTAGGTTTTAGCTTACGCGTAAGTAGGAAAAACACTAAATTTATGCGTAGACCTTAGTTTACGCGTAAAGTGAATCTTATGCGTAGGATTTCTACGCGTAAGCTTATGCTTATGCGTAATTTTAGGGTTTTTGCCCAAATGATCTTTTACACTTCACAGTGCAAAAGATATCCAAAGTCGACGTATTTTCAGACTTATCCAAGTAAGAAAACACGGAATAAACCAGAAAATTGAAGATCAAACCAAGGAAAATCTTACGCGTAATTTTAGGGTTTTGATACGCGTAGGATTACTCGTAATTTTGATTTTGCCCAAAGTTGTTTCTAAACCAGTTTTTGTGTGATGAAATAGCTTCAATAACACCAAAATAACACAAAAGTGTGAAACTTGATGATCCAAAGCACCTAAAACAGTTACGCGTAGGATAACACTTTCGTACAAAAACAAGCTTAAAAACAATGAAATACACGTAAAGTTCCAAACTTTTTGCCAAAAACCAATAGTTTAACACCTAATAACGTTGAAAGTACAAGAATCTTGGATTCAAAAGTGTAAAAAATCAGTTTTTAAGATAACCAAAGATTGCGTTATCTTTACGCGTAAGACCCAAAACCAAAACTTCAAAAACAAATGAGTACACCCAACTATTTGGCGATTGATACCACTGTTAGGTCACTAGTTTTACAAACACAAGTTATTAGAGAAGAGATAAAGGCGGATGAACAAGTATCACACACACACACACGTTAATATGAAGACCGGTTAGGCGTAGAGAGTATGTGAAAAGAAAACTTGAACAACCAACCCTCAAATGAGGGTTTACAAGAGTATTTATAGGAGGGAAGCTAGGGCAACATTCCTAGTTCCCATCCTTTCTTATGTGGGCTTGGGCCTAAACTTATGGGCCTTCTACATAAGCTTGACCTTAAACAAACATAAAGGCCATAATAAAGCTACCTATTACATATGAAATATAAATACTTGAAATACTGTTTAGGAGTGATTCCAACAGATCTTATATAGATATTCAATCAACACGAACAAGAATCTGAGGTCATACATCCTTTAAATTTCGTAGTATGAACTTGCTTGTGTTGGTTTTAGAGATAGATTAATTTTTCCTTTTTGGGTCTTTGTCAAAGATAGATCAATGATGATGTTTTAGTGTGATATGACCTTCAATTTATGACGTGTCTTCAATAAGCACAAAGAACTGAGATCTTGTTATTGTAGTAGCATTGGATCTGTGATGGGTTTAGAGTATGTATAGAGATGAATCTGATGTTGAGTTATAGTTTGAATTAGTTGTCTTTCAATCTTGAGATATTGTTGAATCTGGTTGGTTTGGTTTTGAGGTCATGTGGTCAAAAAGCAGTCATTATCTTCTTCTTCCTTTCAGTTCTTTAACCGTAGTCCTGAGTCATTCACTAAACATTTTCAAAACAAAACTCGCTACTTGGCAACTAGCTACTTGGCAAGTGCTTGTTGCCAAGTCGCAAGTGACTTGAGTTGACTCAAAAATCAACTCGCTTTTGACATATAACTTTGACAACTCGCTACCATTTAAAGACAAAAATGCTCAAAAGCATTTTGACAAGGACAAGTCGCTTTCATATTTTTAACCAACTCGCTTTTGACCTTTTCACCATACAATGAATCTGGACTACAAAAGAGGACAAGTCACTTTATATGTTGACAAGTCGCTAATAAGAATATGACCACAATACAAGTCTCTTTAAATAACACCAGCAACTTTATATGTTGACAAGTCGCTAATAAGAATATGACCACAATACAAGTCACTTTAAATAACACCAGCAGCAAACCATAAACATCATAAAAACAGCAGCTTCATCTAATACAGCGGCAAAACATCGAACAGCAGCAACAACCATGTCGACTCAAGACAACATACGACTCAAAACACAACTTTTTCCATAACCATACGACTCAAAACAACATCAAATTGCATCCAAGACAACCACACAAAAACCATAAGAATCATCAAAAACAACAGAACCTTGGCTCTGGTACCATTTGTAGGATCGTGAATATTATGTTATTTGATGATTCGGGTGGTCTAGGATGGTGATAATATATGAATGCCATGGTTAGAGAGATGAAGAGAGTAGAGAGGGAATTCTAGAGAGATAAACAAAAGTGTAAAAGGTAGATTAGAACTTCCAACCCTCTACCTTGGGAGGTAGAGGGTATTTATAGCTTACAACCTAAACGACCTCCTGACGGCCTGTGGATCAGGTATACAGTGGGTAAAGACCCGTCCTTCCTGCACGGTGTTACACTAAACTAATCTACGCTACTAATTAACTATTTAACTACTAAACAACGTAAATAACTACAAGTCTACGAGCTAACATATGCTAGACCATAATTGGGGTGACCGACACTTTAACATAGAATTTCCAATTCCTAACATAGATCTTTGTGAATTTCATCGAAAGCCATGAAGCAAGTATGATGATTTTCACTTCGGTAGAAAAACCTAAAATTTGGTTTATGAACGATTTTGTATTGAGGTTCTTGATTGATTTCGTTGAAGTGTAGAATTTTGGTAAGATTCGACCCCGAGGTGGAGATCTTCAATACGCTCTTAGATTTGATGCGTATGAAAACAAGGAGTGCAGTAATGTACTTGATTTGACTCTCGGCTGAGGTTCAGGTTGGGGCTCAGGTATGTCATGATCCTCACCACCAGTGTATGTAGAGTGATTACCGGTTTTCTCCATTGGTGGTGTGGTTTCTGAAACCCTTGGTTGATCAGATGGTGGTGGCTGTGTAGCTTGTTGTGTAGTGGTGAAAACCTGCTTAACCATTTGTCGAATCATTGGATGGAGTTGCCTTCTTAACAAATTTTGTTGTTGACTTAGTTGTTTCTTTTGTTGATGGAGGTGATGATTGAGATGATAATTATAGTTTGATGGAAGTGTCAAAAAGTGGTTCAGAAGACTGTTGAGGTATGTGTGTTGGATTGTCAACTATGTAGTTGTCTGATTCCTTCTTTAACTTTTCCTCTTCAGCTCTAGCAGCTTCTTCAGCCTCTTTTCGCATCATTTCCTCTTCAACCACCAAATTATCATCATCAGTGAATCTTTCATCCTTATCATGATCGTAATCTCCTTCGTCATATATTTCCACATCTTCACCATGCTTTTCTTCTTGCGGTTGTTTTAGTTGTTGTTGTGGTTGCTTCATTTCAACAGTTGTAGTGACAGTGACACCCTGATCCTTACCGGGTTGATTAACTGGAAAGGTTGAAGCATGGTATTCCATCCTTTTTTGCTTTAATGTCTTACGAAATTGTATTTCCTCATCCATTGAATCATACTCATCATCAGGATGACTTTGTGAGCATGAATTTGAATGGATGTTGCAGAAGGATGTCCACAGCAATTCTGCAAGTTGATTCAGAGCATATGAAGTTGTTGAAGACGACACGGAGATTGTTCTTGCCAATTGTTTTGTCGTATCCAGCTGGGAATGTGTTTGCCATTGAGAGCTCAGATGGGGCATTGATGTTTGCTTGATTTGCAGCCATTTTGTGATCTGAAAGAGATTAGACAAAAAAACAGACATATGGAAACACAATCTGTTTGTTTTAGTCTGATTTATTATCTAATTCCTTGTTTGATGGTAACATGTTTATGTTAGTTACAAGTCCTAAGTCACATTTTTCCAATTGTTTGAAGTTGATGTGATAAGTTACGTGAACGTGTTAATTTTGAAATTTCAAAGTCCAATTTTTCACTTAACACACAACATATTAACTTTTTTAAGCTTATATGAAACATCAGGAATTTATGAATTATGCGTAACATTTAACAAGTAACATATGCATAACATGCCAAAATGTAGTGAACAGTGGCTTATGTGTCACAAGGATCCTTATGCGTAAGAAAGGAGCTTACGCGTAGGAATAAGCTAAAGCGTAAGACCAAGCTTATGCATAAGAGTTTCTTATGCGTAAGACAAGTTCAAAGGCTTTAGGCTTACACATAGGAATACGCTAGATGTTACGTGCAAAGTTTTACTCATACGAGTAAAGCTTATGCATAGCAAGCCTTGTTTACGAATATCTTTCCAAGATACGCGTAATCCACTGTAGACCTCTTATGCGTAAGAGTTACGCGTAAGATTTCTCTTAGCCGTTACCTTTACACATAAAATTATTCATTAAGTGTAACGGTTTGAACACCTGAAGGTTCTGACATTACGAATAATTAACCTGTTAAATATAAACATGAAAAATTGATTGCAGTTAATTCCAAACATCTTTTAGATCACAAAACAAGCACAAGAACAAGAACATACCAGATACACACAGAAAGACTTAGGTGTAAAATTTCTTAAATCCTAAACCCTTAATCTATGCGAAAGAGATATAGCCATACAAAACAAACAAGAATGTTTCTGGAGTGTCCTAGATGTCATATGAATGCAATGGAACAAGATTTAATACATTTCCACCATAGAATCAGAAGATTCATGGGAGATGAACCCTAAAAACCTAAAACTTAAATTCTTACAGTTTAGATGTTTCTGGGCTAAATTAAAGGTTCAAAACATGCATATAAACTTATTCTAACACTTTCTTGACCACCTAAAAAAACATAAAACATCACCGAATAGAAAAGCCCCAAATGAGCGCAAGAACCCTAGAATTCAAATCATGCAATTGAAAATTCTGGATGGTTTTGGACGATTGAAACATGTTTAATAGACACTAAGAAAGGTTTTAACATAACTCATTTCAATCCAAACACTTTTAAGCATGAACACCCAATTCGTTCGAGTGAACAATTTTTCAAAGTCAGTTTTAAAGAGTTTTAACCGTTGGATTTGAAATATTTTTTGAAATCCTTGTTTAGAATCTTGATCAAAACAATTTAGAACTTACAGATTATGAACAACTTGAACGGATATTGAAGATTTGATTTGGGCCGTTTGATCTTGGTGGTTTAGGAGTAAATGCACATGAAGTGGTACATTGAGTGTGTTAGGTGAATGATTTTGTTAAAATTAATTTGCCAAGTTGACACATTCAGTCCCTCAACCTCAAAGAGGTTCCAACCAAGATCCTTTAACTTCTGTTTAGGTTAGACAAAACACTTGTAAGGCAAGAAACTTAACGATACTCCCCCTCGACTTTTGAAATAATGAATTTTGAAAACATTTGAGTCCGAGGAGAGTATTTGACAAGAAACGTATCCACCATTTTAGAAGAAACAACATATTTTTTGGAAACATGCAAGTACAAGGTTTTATGAAATTGAAAAATATTTACTTTCTCCCCCTCAACACTTGTTCGGGAAAATTGTGAAAAGTTTAATAGAACACAGTGTTGACGGAAGATTTGTACTTACGATGTTTGAAAGAAATTTAGATAGAAGAATATTTTTGAAATTGATCAGATTTTATATTTTTCTATTTTGTTTTTGATAAAATATTTACAAAAGAGGTTTTGGTGTTTGACTGGTTTTAAGAATGTGTCAAAAGTTTGCCCAGTTCCTCTGGAGTCAGACACCTCATACCAATACAGTGGACCAACTCAGTAAACCTAGCAGGAGTTAAGGCTTTGGTGAGAAGGTCTGCCAGTTGGTGTTCAGTACCCACAAAATATAATTCAACAGTACCCTTTTCCACATGATCCTTGATGAAATGATATCGAAGATCGATGTCCTTAGACTTCGAATGTTGAACGGAGTTGCACGATATCGCAATAGCACTTCGATTGTCGCAATACATCAGGATTCTGTCAAATACGTAACCATAGTCTTTGAGTTGTGTTCTCATCCAAATGACTTGAGCACAACATGCTGACATGGCTACATATTCTGCTTCGGTTGAGGACAGCGATGTACAATCCTGCTTCTTCGATTGCCATGACACCAATTTATCACCAAGAAATTGTAGAACACATGAAGTACTTTTCTGAGAATCTAAGCAACCTGCGTGATCAGCGTCTGAAAAAGCTATTAGTTCAAAACCAGAATCCTTCGGATACCAGATCCCCAAATTAATGGTTCCCTTGATGTATCAGAGGATTCTTTTAGCCTCAGAGAGGTGAGTTTCAGTAGGTCGCGACTGATAACGGGAGAAAAGATATACAACAAATACAATATCAGGTCTACTGGTTGTTAGATACATGAGAGACCCAATAATACTTCGGTATTTGGTAGGGTCAACAAATTTCCCATGAAAATCAGCATCCAGTTTTTTGGTATGTGCCATCGGTGTGGCATAGGTATCACAGTTTTGGATTCCATGTTTGTTTAAAATTTCAAGAGCATATTTGGACTGACTCAGGAAACTACCATGGGGTGATTGATGAACTTGCAATCAGAGAAAGAATGTAAGTTCACCCATCATGGACATTTCAAAATGTGTTTTCATAAGTTTTGAAAAAGCGTTTAAGTACTTTAAATGTGTTGACCCAAAAATGATGTCATCCACATAAATTTAAACGATTAAAATGTGTTCCCCATGATACTGTATGAACAGTGTTGGGTCGACCGAACCTTTGACAAAATTGTGAGATATGAGAAAGGATGACAACTTATCATAACACGCCCGAGGGGCTTGTTTGAGACCGTAGATAGCCTTGTTCAGTTTGTAGACGTGATTAGGGAACTCTGGATCAACAAATCCTTCTGGCTGACTAACATAGATCGTTTCTTTCAGTTTACCATTCAGAAAAGCAGTTTTGACATCCATCTAAAAGACCGTGATGTTCATGTGAGCCACGAATGCCAGAAAAATCCGTACAGCCTCAAGTCTAGCAACCGGTGTGAATGATTCCTTGTAGTCAATTCCTTCTTCTTGTCTATAACCCTTAGCCACCAGACGTGAGTTATTTTTGATAACCGTACCTTCAACATCCAACTTGTTTTTCCAAATCCATTTTAGACCAATAACATAGACCCCTGTTGGTTTTTCAACCAATTCCCATACTTCAAGATGTTTAAAATGATTAAGTTCTTCTTGCATGGATTCGATCCAGTTGTCATATGTCATTGCTTCTTTAATATTTTTGGGTTCAGCTTGGCAGACGGTGAGTGCATAAATGTAATGTTCACCGTCAGTCTGAAGGAGTTGTCTAGTTACGACTGGTTGATTCGGGTTTCCAATGATGTTCACAAGAGGATGGTCTTTAGTCCAACGATGTGTGGAGGGTTGATGTTGATAAACATTATGCAGATTAGGAGGATTCAAATGGCTTTTAGATGATTCTGCAACATCAGAAGTGGCAGTTTCATTAGCAAAAGGATTGAAGAACGCATTTGGATCACAATCTGCAGGTTGAGGCACTTCTTGGTTCAGAAGATCATCAGCTGGTTCAGCGTCATTGGATGCGGTTTGTTCGGCTGTTGTTGTAGAATCAATTGGAGGTGCTTCTTCAACAGTTGTTGTTGTTACAGGTGTATCAGGTATTGGATTATTATCAGGTTGAGTAGCGGAAACATTTGATACATCTGGAGCACGTTGATCAATATCATCACTAAACAGAGGAGCAAATAGCTGTTCCATTTGTTGACGAGTAAGTTGTAAGCTTGGTTCAGCTGATGATGGGATTTTGGGGAAGTTTAGATGGTTATGGTCGGGTTCCAAGCTGTTTTGCTCAGAAGCCATTAGATGAAGTTTCAGAATCAGCTTCCCCCTAAACTGACAACTGTCTTTAGCAGATTTAAAACTTTGATGAAGTCGAAATTTCCTCTAATTTTTGAAGTTTTCTGTACTCAGCGGAATTTGTAGATGAGCAGTAAACCACACAAAGTAAATCTGGCTTATTGCGGAAAATCAGTTCGGGGGTAACATGCAAGAAATCAACAAGATCTTCTCACGTATGTAGGTGCTTCACACCAAACAAACCGCGAAAGACGAAATGAAACGACTTCCCCCTGAATGTTGCGGTCTATCGGAATAATAATCACTTGTGAATATGCAGTTACTCAATAAAATAACCGTATGTAAGGCATCATAACATCATATTTAGGTAACTTCACACACGATAACCCTGAGAAAGTGAGATGATAACACCAAAGTGAGATGTTTGAACCACAGATCGTCTCATTTCTTCCCCCTAATTGAAGAAATCCAAGAAGAGATAGGGTTTTCACAAACGACATCAAGGAAACAATGAACACCTACACTATCTTCCCCCCGATGTTTTCAATGAATCAGAATCATACACCACGTATGTTGATGATGAATTGGAGACAACGAAACCATGTATAAGGAGACAGCGAAACCATGTATTTCCAATCAATCGAACAAGTGTGAAGTACCATAAATATCTTGAGAGAATCAACTGCTGATAAAACTTCTCTGTTCATTATGTTGATCATCAGCTGTGTCATTGTTGTTGGAAGCAGTTTGATCTTCTGTTATCGAAGATTGATTGGAGGTGCAGTTACAGCAACGGTTGTTGTTGTAGATTCAGGTGTATCTGAAATTAGAGTATTATTAGGTTGTGCAGCGGAAACATTCGATACATCTGAAGCACGACTTTTGGCAGAATCTTTAACCAGAGGAGCAAGCAATGTTTCCAATTCTTGACGATTAAGTACAATGGTGGAGCAGCTGATGGATCATTAAATTTATGACGGTGAGAAACGGGTCCTAAGCTGTGTTATTTAGAAGCCATTACTATTGTACCTGTAAAGAAAATAGGAGGGGACAAGATAGAAAAAACATGGATCCCCAATGTGACTGGGTTCCAGATGTTAGAAGCATAAATATGTAGTGTCAATAATCTTCTTGACACCTGAACATGCTATTTTGATAAGATCCTTTCCTACCTCAGGGATGGATGTAGAGGAATTCACACTTGTTATGGTGCAACTACTTAGTATCTTGCCTGTAGGAATCCACCTAAGTCCAACAGTTTTGAAAACTCTACCCGTTGGTATCCATCTAAGGTTAGATCTTGGGGATGTTGAAACTTCTTTTGGGAAGAGTCTGCGTCCTATATTGATCCACCTATTAGGTTTCTGAATTTTGTCTTTTAGATCAACGGGTTTATTTCTAATTGTCTGTTGAGTACCATTAGGTTTTGGTTTGCTACTACAAGCAATGTTCTGCAACACACTAGAAGGCATCACACAAGGTCGTGAACCTAAGATTCCATCCTTTTGGAGTAGTGCCCTTTTCCTAGCCTTTTTTAGATCATAGTTCTTGTGCAAGTCATTTGTATCATATGAATATTGAATTTTGATGCTTGGTTTAGACCTTGTTTTCGAACTAATCCTAGACTGGCCAGGAGCAGCCACTTTTTGAGGTTTGACAGAAACAGGTTTTACAGAAATATGTTTAACAGAATCAGAAGCATTATTCTTTGGCCCGGAATGTGGAGTGACAGGTTTTGACAAATGATTATTCTCAACAACTTGGGAAGCAAATCGTGGTTTTGAAGATTTTGATCGTTCAGATTTAAAAGCAGTTGGTTGTCTAACGACTGATTGGTTTCTGATTGGTTTTAGAGACGATTTCCCCAAGATTGTTGGTTTTGCAAAATTAGTATCCACACTCTTGTCAGTTAATCTTCCCCGTTTGTTTTGTAAAGCAACATGTGCAAGCCCATTTGCTTGAAGTTGAGCCTTTAAATGCTCATTTTCTTTTACTAATGTATCCACACGATTACTTTGTTCATTCAAAGATTTACTATTTGGCTCAGAGTTTAAAAATTTGTTTTGCATTTTAAGTTCAAGAGAGATGCAATGAGCCTCTAGTTTTGAAAAATCTTTTTCAAACTGAGCAATGGTCTTTTTGAGAAGAATATTTTCAGATTCAAGAGTTTGATTTGATGTTTCAGTTGAATTGTTTGCAAGTAATGGCTCAAACATAAGACAGTTTTCTGGACATTGTGCAACACACTGGTCAAGCTCTCCTTCATTTCTGAAATCAGGTTGCTGATCAGTTTGTTGTTTCGCATTTGCAGGCAGAATATGATCAACAGTAGATTTTACCTCAACCATCTGTTTAGTGTCAGTGTCATAGGTGGGTAAGATATCTTCCTCAACCATTTCTTCTTTGTCAAAGTTGGGCTCTGTGTCATAGATGGGTATGATATCTTCCCCTGATCTGCTGCTGTCATCCTGCTTTTCCAATGCTATAACCTCATTGTCCGCATTACCGACAGTTGAAGTAAGCACAACATTCCCAACAACCATTTGAACATTCCTTCCTTGTACATCGACTCTTCCCCCTTGCACGACTGCTGGATTTCGGGAATTTGATGATGTCTGATGCTTGGATTTGTTTAATATTGAGTTCATCATCTTAGCCAGTAACATCCCTGTTTTGTTCAATTCCACAAATGCCTCTGCATCTTCAGAATCCATTGATTTATACACTTTCTCTCCCCTGCAGAAGAATCAAAGAGAAAAAGGTGCGAAGTCGATATAGCACACAGAAGGTCGATATAGTGAATTTCAATTTCCCTCCAAAAATAATTTTGAAAAATTTTGACTTCCAAAATTTGAAATCCACTATAAAATTCAATTCTAAGGTTGTAAGAAAAATTTGAGTTTTGACAATTTTGACGCCAAATTTCACCGAATAAATTTGAATTTAGGCCCAAAAATTTGAACTTTTGACCAAAATTTTCACAGTTAAACAAAAATTTGAATTTCGCGTAAAAGTTGAACGTTTAGTCTCCCCTAAAAATTAAATTTTACCAAAATTTGAGTTTTTTTATTTATTTATTTATTTATTTATTTTTTATTTTTTTTTGTATGAAACTTGTGTTGATGGATCTTTGTAGTCGAATGAAACTTTGTTGATGAAGTACACTTAGGCGTAGAAACCAACTTAGGCGTAGATTGAATCCTTATGCGTAATATCCTTTACGTGTAGACAAGAAGCTTACGCGTAGACAAGAAGCTTACGCATAGACAAGAAGCTTACGCGTAGAAGAGAGCTTACGCGTAGAAACTTCTTACGCGTAGACTTGAGGAAAACTTAGCTTAGGCGTAAACCAAAGACTTAGTAGTAGAATCCTTATGCGTAATATTTTATTAGGCGCAAGACAAGCTTAGGCGTAATAAATGCTTAGGCAAAGAGATGCTACGCTTAAGAGTTTAGCTTAGGCGTAATACTAGGGTTTTGCCCAAAAATCCTTTACACTTATACCAGTGTAAAATATATCCAAAGTCGAAGTGTTTTCAGGCTTATCCAAGCAAGAAAACACTGAGTAAACCAACAACACTGAAGATCAAATGATGAACTGCTTACGCGTAAACTGCTGCTTATGCGTAGACCTTGAGCTTACGAGTAAAACTAGGGTTTTACTACGAGTAGAAAGTACAAACAATCACTAAAACTGATTTGTATGCCCAAAAGTGTTTAGAAACCTGATTTTTATGATGAAATTGCTTCAATATCACCAAAATAACACAAAAGTGAGAAACTTGATGATCCAAAAACAAATTCAACCTTACACGTAGACAGAACAACGCGTATTAAAACAAGCTTTAAAACTATGCTACACACGTAAAGTTTCAAACTTGATGGTAAAAACTTAAACTTTAACACTAAATAAACCTTAAACCACAAAAATCTTGATTTTTTAAGTTTAAAAATCAAAGCTTTTAAACGTATGAAAAGTGTATACGCAAAAACCACGCGTATAGAACACAACTTCAAAAAAAACAAAAGTGTTTCACCCAACTAGATGGCGACTGATACCACTGTTAGGTCACCATATTGTAACACAAGAATCAATATGTTATAAATAGATAAGAAAGATCGGATGAACACTAACAAACACACACGATATAGAGAGTAACAAAGGTTATGCGTAGGTATGATATTGAAAGTGAACAACCAACCTTCAAAGGAAGGTTTACATGTCCTTATATAGGGAAAGGAACTAGGGCAACACACAAGTTCCCTTCCTTTCCTTATTGGATATGGCCCAAGGCTTATGGGCTTTCTACATAAGCCTTGCCTTTAATACTAACATAAAAGCCTAATTAAGCAACCTATTACATGTTAATTACAAACATTTGAAATATAGTTTAGGAGTGATTCCAACACACCACTTTACACGCCAAAACCTATGCCTACAAAGGATTATAACAAAAAAACTGAAGTAAAAATCAATAAGGTTTTTTTAACTAGGGCAGATTTAGACTTGGCATACAGGTTGAAAGCTTTAGAAGATGGCTATGAATTTGTTTCGAAAAAAACTGATCCTAAAACTTACAACATAAAATGCGTCCATTATGAACAATGTGCATGGTATATTAATGCCAGACGTTGGCGAAATTCAGATGTTTTTCAAATTACAAACATGAATGATATTCACACGTGTCCCAGAACTCAAACATATCCTAACCATCGAAATGCGAACAAAAAAGTTATTGCTCACATTATGAAAGATAAATTAGAAGATGGTAGCCGTGATTTGAAAGGGAGAGATATACAAAAAGATATCATGGCACAATATAAAACATCTATATCTTACCAACAAGCATGGAGAGGGAAGGATTATGGGTTACAATTGTTAAGAGGTTTGATGAGTGTCTAAATACTCATCATTTTTATACTGTTAGAATGCCAAAAACATCTGAAAACACTCAGAAATGCTTCAAAATGATAAAAATATCGCAAACAAGTGTTTTATATGTTTTAAATGCAAAAACATCAAAATCAGATGAAAAACGTATCAAGTTTGCATAATTGGCAGTTTTAGTCCCCCAAGTTTAGAAAATTGTCAAAAACAGTCCCTGGTCATTCCAAAACTTGTAAAATATCATTTTAGGTCCTTGGGATTCAATAGTTGTCAAAATAAACCCTTCAAACTTTAAAAATCACAAATTTACAACTTTGGTCCCTCAACTTTGCAAAAGTGTCAAAATTAGTCCCTAAGGTTTTAAAATTGGAAATTAATCAAAATAAACCTTGTACTATTCACATTTGACAATATTGGTCCTTATGATAAAAGTTTTGAGAAAATTCAAGTTTGGTCCCTGGAGTTTCTAAATTGACAGATTTGGTCCCTAAGGTTTAAAATAATGAAATTTATACTTGAGGTCCTTGTACTAATGGTTAATTGCAGGTTCAGTCCTTGAAAACACTTTGGGAGAATTACAATTCCAGCCCCTTAACTTTGCTCAATTTACAAAATTGGTCCTTGTTGAGTTATTAAACCAAACGGACCCCTTTATATTATCAAAGCCCAAATCCAACCCAATACATGACCCGGCCCAATTATTTAAAAACAAAAAAAACCGCGCACTGTTGCGCCTTCTCCCCAACAGCTGTTTGAGCTAAAACCAGGTGGTTTTAACCACTTTTTCACCACTTGATTTCCTTTCCACATCACCCCTAACACCTGGTTACCCAATCCCTCCACCTCTACACCAATCCAAGCCCAATTAATGAAAAAAAACCAACTCCAAGACTTTTGGCGCCAAAATGCCAAGTGTACGATTCTGATGCATTCAAGAGCTGGAAAGAGGTGGGATTTGACCAGAGGTCGACAAGAGACTAAAGGAGATCAATAAATAAGAGAGAGGAGCAGTGTGGAAGCAGTAGTAGAGTAATTTTAATTTTGTAATGTCGTTTTTAATGTTTTAAGCTTTTCAGTGTTTGTAAAAACTCTCAAGTATTTTATTTAAGTGTTTTTAGTTTATGTGAACATATTTTAGCTATCAATTTCAAGTTTATGTCTGATTTTCAAGTTCATGCAATTTCCTAGTTCAAATTCTCTTAAAAGCTTCTAACAAGCTCTGCTACTGTTTGTTTGAGCTTTGTTAAGCTAAACTATAGCTTATTCAAGGCTTATGTTTATTGCAATTTTCATTTTCTCAAGTATCCAAAAAGTCAACAAAAGTCAACTGTTAAGGCATCATTTGAACTTGTTCATGATATTGGGTGAAGCATAGCTGGTTTTGGATTATATCTTGGTTTAGAGCTTTGTGGAAAGCCATAGGTGTGATCTTATTCCTCAGTTCTCAGTTTTGAGTATAAAAGCAAATTGTAAGTAATTTTCTTAAAGTTTGCATAATCTAGTTACAATGCTTAAAACCTGTTAATTTTGACCTAATCTTATTTAAATATAGTTAGTATAAAGTTCTTAACCATCTGCATGATCTTGATCAGTGGAAAACTTTTAAAAGCTTCAAATCAGTTCTCATAAGGTGTGTTTGGTTTTACTGTGTCAACTGTCTTACTGATGCATTCAGTGATAGCTCTCTACTGGTTCATGTTTGTTAAGAATATTTGAACTCATTTGAGTCCTTATCTTGTGCCTGCACAGGGTATAAGTCAAAATCTTTTATCATCTGTCTTAATCATTTAACTGTTGAATCATTTTCTAGTCCAAAGCTTAAGTTGTGTTTGACATTCATAGATAAAGCTTGCATCAGTGTTATTACATCAAATAACATCATAATCAGTCTACAAATCTAGATTAAAACTCAAGAAAGTCAACTATCCACTTCTGTTTTCAAAAGTCAAAAATAGAAAAACCAGGTTTTTGCAAATCTTTCTTGATCTCTTATGGATTCATTTGAGGTTTTAATCAAGTGATACTTTGGTATGTCCAAGTTCAGTTGGTCTATTTTACTAATATCAGTTTTGTTTTCCATTTCTCAAGCTCTAATAAGCTTTAAATCAGCTTCCAAGTAGGCATGATATGCCCTGTGCACAATGAGTGTGCACAGGCACATCTTGCAGCACTTTCACAAGCTTCATTGAAGCTTGTGAGGAGCTGGTTTTTGGTCCTTGTGTAGTTAGCTAGGTCTAATTTAAGTCCCTTTATCTGTTTTTCCATTTAGCTTACTTGTGTAGCTTATGCAATAGCTTAAAGGTACTACCTGATAACTGTTTTTCATTAATAAGCCAATAAGCTCAAAACCAAATTTAAGCTTCTTCAGTGATCTAGGGTACTGATAATTGGTTAAGATAGGCTTAATTTAGCATTACCTAGCTTCTGTTTTCATCAGGTACTCTGTGGTAGCTTATAGCTTATTTTGGATTGCTTATTATTAAGCAGTTGCACAGCAGTAGCTTTTTCCTCCACATAAGCATATGTTTTTACATTTTTTATGAACTTAGAATAATATTTTAACATTTTCCTGAATTTTTCATATTTTTCCTACACTGTTTGCTATTTTTCTTTATTTTAACTAGTTTTTAATCCTTTTTAAATACCTTTTAATACAAATAAATCAGAAAAAGCTTAAAAAAATATGTTTTCTATTTTCATAGATTAAGATAAATATAAAAGTCATAAAAAGTATTTTTCCATAATTTTCTTGGTTTAAATAGTATTTTTTAGCATTTTAATTAGTTTTAAATAGTTTTAAATTAATAATAAATACATAATAAGTCTTAAAAATATATTCTTAGTTTTAAAATAAGTTTTATCATATTTTAGACTTTTCTAAGTTATAATTTCATTTTTCTAGGTTAATTTTGTATTTTCTTGTATTTTAGTGCATTTTAAATAGTTATAAATAGTTTTTATTTAATAATAAATTAATAAATAGTTGTAAAAATAATTTTTTTTTCTAATAATTTTCTTTATTTATTAGGATTGTAAAAATATCATTTTCATATTTATAGGCCTTTTATTTCTTTAAAACTCACGTTTTATTTTGTACGTTTACGTAATTTTTATTTAAACGTACGTTTTAGGATTTAAACGTTCATCACTTTAAAAATAGTGATAGCATTTATTTAATAGATTTTAACTTTTTAATCTTTTTAATTTGCATTTAAGTCGCTGTAATTTGTAAATCTTTTCTTTAGGTATAATTTTCCATCAATACCCTTATTGATCACTATCCTTAGCGATTATTCGACATCTGAAGTTGTTTAACACCAATTCATCCTCCGTGGGACTTAACGACCCAGGAATTCCCTATATTCCTCTGATCTTAATTGCATTTGGTGTTTGAGCTGTTTTGAGTTTCTTACGGTTGGTCTTTCACAAGTGGCTAGCTTGCGTGAGATAACTTGACGGTTTTGCACCGATAAAATTTTGGCGCCGCTGCCGGGGAGGCTGTAAGCGTGTTTTAAGCATTTCCAGATCCATTCTTGCACATATACCACCTTTTGTAAACAATTTTTTGTAAAGTTAATCAAAATCAAAAAGTTCATTAACACTTTTCCTAAAGTGTTGATAACACCAAAAATATTTTCATTCTTTGTTTTTATGGCATGTTTTTCAAAAATCCAAAAATATTCATCTTTAACCTCTTACCCTTTTTGATTCTTTATTCCTTTACCCTCTATCCATTTGATTCTGACTTCTTCTATTCTCATGGAATCTCTCGACTACGACGAAATCTGGAACGAAGTTGAAAAACTTCCTATTTTATCACAAATGTCAAGAATTCGTGTTGTTCATGATGATCCATTGATTCTGCGTAGGGAAATAGAACGAGAAACCGAGGTGACAAAGGACCAGGTGCTTTCCTCTGATAATGAAGGTGCTAAATACGTCCAACCTACGGTTATCCAAAGATCTAATCCCTCGATTGCTCCTAAGTCGTCTAAAATTGATCCTACACTTTCACGATTTACGGTTAAAAGCAAACATGCAGAATTTAAACCGGTGACTAGTAAGAATGACTTGCCTAATCTTCACGTTTCTCAAGAACCAAAACCGGAGACCATAACGGAAGTAGTGGAAATTTCTAGCTCTCAGAGCACACCACTTGTCCCACCTCCGGATTTTTCAAAATGTTCTTTGAGTCTTAATAGTCATTCAGATCACCATGTTGGTTTTGTTGATGCTTTGAATGAACTGATTCCTTCTCATAACTCTCAAATAGAATCGTTTATTCCTTGTGTCGATTGTGGTGAGCCTCTTTTTGGTTCACCATGTCGCTGGTGTACGTGTGTACAGTGTGGTAATGATATTCGGAACGGGAGTTGTTTGTTTTGTGGTTCGAGGAATTCATTTGATTATGATCCTAATCCGAACTCATTTAAAGACTCCTCAAATTTTTCTAATTACCCACCACAGCCCGACTTATCTTCATACAATCAACAATACTGCTGTGAATTTTGTGGAGGTCCTCACCAAGGATTTGAATGTCAATCCGGAAACACGTTTGTCTATGAACAGATTTCCAGTGATGCTCAGAACTTTGGTTATGACCAATATCCATATGATTCACCAATCCAGGATCAACAGTTTTACTGTTGTGAGAACTGTGGAGGTCCCCATTTCAGCTCTGATTGTCAAACAGGGAATCCATTTCCTTGTAACAATTACGACTATCACGACCAACCTCCACAGTGCCAAATAACTCAAATTCCTCAGCAAACCCAACAAGACACTTATCTAGAGCTTCTGGAGTCAGTGAAAAGAACTGAGGAGTTGAGTAAGACAGCATTTCATAATGTTCCCAGTTTTTCTTGTGTATATTGTGGGGGTCCTCACGATGATTATCAATGTCAACCTTCTGGTTTTGACAAATCTCCACTTCCACAATATCCCGTCATTCAAAATTCACATGAGAAATCCATGGAAGAATTGCTAGCTGAAGAGCAGGTTGCTAAAATAAATTCCCAAATTGCTTTTGAAAAGTCTATTAGGGAAGTAATTGCAAAAGAAAAAGCAACCAGATCTAGCTCTCAATTTCGTTTTATTCCTGATGTCAGTGATGATGAGGATACATTTGAAGATTCATCAAGTTCATCAGTGGATATTCCAGCAGTTGAGATTCATTCTCATACAACTGCTATCACACCCGAAGCTCCCACTCACTCTCTGAAAATGGGGGACGAGCATCTTGACACTGTTCCTGAAAAGGAATCGGACGAATTTATAAAGTCTAGTGTTGAGGACCTTGTCCCAATCCCGAGAGAGTCACAGGGAACTTTTGACCATATGTGTGATATTCCTTCCCCTCTTGAGTGTTCAAAAGATCATTTTGAGACTTTCTCCGATTTTAGCGATGATTGTAAATCTTATGGAGACATTGAGAATGTTGAGGCATCACTTTCACATTGTGATGTTGATCCTCTTTTTGAGGAGTTTACTGATGAACTCACTCACATCATTCCACTTTCATCAGAAAGTGATGATGATCTCTTTGATTTCAAAGCCAACCTAGGAGAAATTGAAAGTCTCCTTTATAATGATCATTCACTCACTTCTCACCCTAACAGTCCAATAGAGAATGTTAATCACCTTGTTCCCGAAGCATTCAAAACTACTTTCACCAATCCTTTATTTGAATTCGAATCTGAATTCACTTGGATTTCTAACAATCCAATCTTTGACGAGGATAGTGATGAGTCTACAGTAGAACAAGAGTTCACAAATTCACTTCATGTGAATGATTCTCTTTACGAGGAGTTCTCCTTTGAACTCACTCATATCATATCTCTACCAGAGTATGATAACTTCCACTTTGATCTAGACATAAATGATCTTTGTGTTCCGGAGGGAAATGTTCTCAACCATGAGAACTTGCTTGATATCAAAATCTCATCCCTCCCACCTAGAATATGTCTTGATCAAATGAGCTTAAATGATGAAATTCATGATCCAGAAATCATGAATTCTCCTATGGATGAAGATGAGTTAGTCATGATTTTCATCATGATTTTCTTTCTTTTCTTCACCTATCCCGTGGCTTCTCCTGTTCTTCACTCCTTCGGGAATGAAGACATTATCTTTGACCCCGGCATTTTCATTTATCATTTGTGAGCCGGTTCTATGTATATCTCATCGGTGTGGAACTTTCACGTACTTCAATGTTTATATAAACATCTTGAATGAAAGTCCGATGGAGATTGTCTCTTCCACTTTACTTCCCCATGAACAAATTAATTCGGGGTCGAGTCAAGCTAGCGACTCGGTAATCAAAATCAGTAGCACACACCATATGGGTTTTCACCCATATTTCTGTCTTCTTACCCCTTTCTACCACCCTAGTGTGGGGGAGATGCCCCACATGATGTATATAGACCTTAAAAATGAATGAAAATTGTAAATATTAAAAAAGAGAATAATTGTTGTGTTTCTACGCTTAGTTAGTAATGTTATCTTTTTACGTTCTAAGTTTCGGCATAACAGCCGGTACTTTGAATATTGAGGACAATATTCATTTCTAAGTGTGGGGGGGAAATTCTGGCGAATTTGATCATAAATGTACCCTTTTAGTCCCTTTTTCCCCCAAAATGGCCAAATTTTAAAATTTTTTATCTAGTGGAAGTACTATGTACTAAACACAACAAATGGTAATCAGTCCACCATGTCTAACCCACATAAGGATTGGCTAATCCAGGAGCAAACGGCTCTTGGTAAAGATATCTCAAATCCGTTTATGGCTTGCAATTTGCCTAAAATTGTATGGTGTTCAACTCACCATATTATTAAACTAGTGAAAAGTTGGCTAGCCCGCAAGTTTATGGCTTGTGGTAAAGGCAGTGGAAAATCCATAATTGGTAATCAGCTCACCAAAGATAATATTGATAATTTATCTAAGAGTTGGCTAGTCCAGAAGCAAACGGCTTCTGGTAAAGACAAATCAAATCCGTTCACAGCTTATGATTTGCTCAAAATCATTTGGTTATCATTGTACCAAGGTTCTTACTTGAACTGAAACAATTGGCTACTCCAGAAGTAATGGCTTTTGGTAAAGAGATAAAATCCATTAACTTTTCATAAATCATTGCTAGGGACTAGCAATATCTTAGTGTGGGGGATTGATGAGTGTCTAAATACTCATCATTTTTATACTGTTAGAATGCCAAAAACATCTGAAAACACTCAGAAATGCTTCAAAATGATAAAAATATCGCAAACAAGTGTTTTATATGTTTTAAATGCAAAAACATCAAAATCAGATGAAAAACGTATCAAGTTTGCATAATTGGCAGTTTTAGTCCCCCAAGTTTAGAAAATTGTCAAAAACAGTCCCTGGTCATTCCAAAACTTGTAAAATATCATTTTAGGTCCTTGGGATTCAATAGTTGTCAAAATAAACCCTTCAAAGTTTAAAAATCACAAATTTACAACTTTGGTCCCTTAACTTTGCAAAAGTGTCAAAATTAGTCCCTAAGGTTTTAAAATTGGAAATTAATCAAAATAAACCTTGTACTATTCACATTTGACAATATTGGTCCTTATGATAAAAGTTTTGAGAAAATTCAAGTTTGGTCCCTGGAGTTTCTAAATTGACAGATTTGGTCCCTAAGGTTTAAAATAATGAAATTTATACTTGAGGTCCTTGTACTAATGGTTAATTGCAGGTTCAGTCCTTGAAAACACTTTGGGAGAATTACAATTCCAGCCCCTTAACTTTGCTCAATTTACAAAATTGGTCCTTGTTGAGTTATTAAACCAAACGGACCCCTTTATATTATCAAAGCCCAAATCCAACCCAATACATGACCCGGCCCAATTATTTAAAAACAAAAAAAACCGCGCACTGTTGCGCCTTCTCCCCAACAGCTGTTTGAGCTAAAACCAGGTGGTTTTAACCACTTTTTCACCACTTGATTTCCTTTCCACATCACCCCTAACACCAGGTTACCCAATCCCTCCACCTCTACACCAATCCAAGCCCAATTAATGAAAAAAAACCAACTCCAAGACTTTTGGCGCCAAAATGCCAAGTGTACGATTCTGATGCATTCAAGAGCTGGAAAGAGGTGGGATTTGACCAGAGGTCGACAAGAGACTAAAGGAGATCAATAAATAAGAGAGAGGAGCAGTGTGGAAGCAGTAGTAGAGTAATTTTAATTTTGTAATGTCGTTTTTAATGTTTTAAGCTTTTCAGTGTTTGTAAAAACTCTCAAGTATTTTATTTAAGTGTTTTTAGTTTATGTGAACATATTTTAGCTATCAATTTCAAGTTTATGTCTGATTTTCAAGTTCATGCAATTTCCTAGTTCAAATTCTCTTAAAAGCTTCTAACAAGCTCTGCTACTGTTTGTTTGAGCTTTGTTAAGCTAAACTATAGCTTATTCAAGGCTTATGTTTATTGCAATTTTCATTTTCTCAAGTATCCAAAAAGTCAACAAAAGTCAACTGTTAAGGCATCATTTGAACTTGTTCATGATATTGGGTGAAGCATAGCTGGTTTTGGATTATATCTTGGTTTAGAGCTTTGTGTAAAGCCATAGGTGTGATCTTATTCCTCAGTTCTCAGTTTTGAGTATAAAAGCAAATTGTAAGTAATTTTCTTAAAGTTTGCATAATCTAGTTACAATGCTTAAAACCTGTTAATTTTGACCTAATCTTATTTAAATATAGTTAGTATAAAGTTCTTAACCATCTGCATGATCTTGATCAGTGGAAAACTTTTAAAAGCTTCAAATCAGTTCTCATAAGGTGTGTTTGGTTTTACTGTGTCAACTGTCTTACTGATGCATTCAGTGATAGCTCTCTACTGGTTCATGTTTGTTAAGAATATTTGAACTCATTTGAGTCCTTATCTTGTGCCTACACAGGGTATAAGTCAAAATCTTTTATCATCTGTCTTAATCATTTAACTGTTGAATCATTTTCTAGTCCAAAGCTTAAGTTGTGTTTGACATTCATAGATAAAGCTTGCATCAGTGTTATTACATCAAATAACATCATAATAAGTCTACAAATCTAGATTAAAACTCAAGAAAGTCAACTATCCACTTCTGTTTTCAAAAGTCAAAAATAGAAAAACCAGGTTTTTGCAAATCTTTCTTGATCTCTCATGGATTCATTTGAGGTTTTAATCAAGTGATACTTTGGTATGTCCAAGTTCAGTTGGTCTATTTTACTAATATCAGTTTTGTTTTCCATTTCTCAAGCTCTAATAAGCTTTAAATCAGCTTCCAAGTAGGCATGATATGCCCTGTGCACAATGAGTGTGCACAGGCACATCTTGCAGCACTTTCACAAGCTTCATTGAAGCTTGTGAGGAGCTGGTTTTTGGTCCTTGTGTAGTTAGCTAGGTCTAATTTAAGTCCCTTTATCTGTTTTTCCATTTAGCTTACTTGTGTAGCTTATGCAATAGCTTAAAGGTACTACCTGATAACTGTTTTTCATTAATAAGCCAATAAGCTCAAAACCAAATTTAAGCTTCTTCAGTGATCTAGGGTACTGATAATTGGTTAAGATAGGCTTAATTTAGCATTACCTAGCTTCTGTTTTCATCAGGTACTCTGTGGTAGCTTATAGCTTATTTTGGATTGCTTATTATTAAGCAGTTGCACAGCAGTAGCTTTTTCCTCCACATAAGCATATGTTTTTACATTTTTTATGAACTTAGAATAATATTTTAACATTTTCCTGAATTTTTCATATTTTTCCTACACTGTTTGCTATTTTTCTTTATTTTAACTAGTTTTTAATCCTTTTTAAATACCTTTTAATACAAATAAATCAGAAAAAGCTTAAAAAAATATGTTTTCTATTTTCATAGATTAAGATAGATATAAAAGTCATAAAAAGTATTTTTCCATAATTTTCTTGGTTTAAATAGTATTTTTTAGCATTTTAATTAGTTTTAAATAGTTTTAAATTAATAATAAATACATAATAAGTCTTAAAAATATATTCTTAGTTTTAAAATAAGTTTTATCATATTTTAGACTTTTCTAAGTTATAATTTCATTTTTCTAGGTTAATTTTGTATTTTCTTGTATTTTAGTGCATTTTAAATAGTTATAAATAGTTTTTATTTAATAATAAATTAATAAATAGTTGTAAAAATAATTTTTTTTTCTAATAATTTTCTTTATTTATTAGGATTGTAAAAATATCATTTTCATATTTATAGGCCTTTTATTTCTTTAAAACTCACGTTTTATTTTGTACGTTTACGTAATTTTTATTTAAACGTACGTTTTAGGATTTAAACGTTCATCACTTTAAAAATAGTGATAGCATTTATTTAATAGATTTTAACTTTTTAATCTTTTTAATTTGCATTTAAGTCGCTGTAATTTGTAAATCTTTTCTTTAGGTATAATTTTCCATCAATACCCTTATTGATCACTATCCTTAGTGATTATTCGACATCTGAAGTTGTTTAACACCAATTCATCCTCCGTGGGACTTAACGACCCAGGAATTCCCTATATTCCTCTGATCTTAATTGCATTTGGTGTTTGAGCTGTTTTGAGTTTCTTACGGTTGGTCTTTCACAAGTGGCTAGCTTGCGTGAGATAACTTGACGGTTTTGCACCGATAAAGGTTCACCATTAGAATCGTTTGAAATGCTACCGTATTACTGTCACAACTTAGCAAAAAAAAAAAAAAAAAAAAAAAAAACCCAGGGACGGTCACACGTATCAAGAAAAGCAATCAAGGGGTTTTTGAAATTTAATTCATTGCCATTGGTGCATCGGTAAGTCTTGTTCAATTTTTTTTTATAAGTGCATGCAAAAACACGTTTGCTATTATAATTTTAAAAATTGTTTATATGCAGTTGCACACGTTTGTGAACCATCTTCGCCCACTACTTATAGTGGACGTGGCGCAATTAAAGGGTACAAATTTGCAAGCTATTGGGATGGACGGAAACAACCAAATTGTGCCTATTGCTTACGGAATATGCAGAGGGGAGACTAGAGATTGTTGGTCATGGTGGATGTCAGTACTTAGAGAGTGCATTGGCGATAACCCCAATCTGGTTATCATATCTGATAGGAATCCTGCAATAGCTTCGGCAGTAAGGAATGAGTTTCCGTCGGCGTTTCATGGTATATATTGTCGCCATCTAATGATGAACCTTTCCTTGAAAAGCAAAAAAATTAAAGGTTTATACTGGGGCATATGCAAAGCGTATACTCCCGATGAGTGGCAAAGACAAATGAACATACTCCTGGCTGTACAACCTGAAGCGCACCAAAAGCTAATGGAGGCTGATCCTAGACGTTGGTCTCGAGCACATTTCCCACGTAGCCGTTACAATTATTGTACATCTAACAGTGTCGAGTCTGTTAATGCATGTACTGTATTGTACAGAAAGCTACCAGTAACAGTGTTGACTGACAAGTACCGAAGTATGGTACAAAAGTGGTATTTTAAACGTCAGAAAGCTGCAGGTATTTATTGTTTAAAACATAACGTATTCATTAATCATTTTGAAAATATATTAGATAAGTTAATTAATTTATATTTACATTTTTGTGTAGCAAAAATGAAGTATGAAATCACAGATTGGGCAGCGCATAAGGTGGAGAAAAGAAGAATGAAAAGCGTCAGTTGGGTTGTACACGGAATTACTCAATTTCGATATCAAGTTTATGATGGCAAATATAACCGTGAAGTGAACTTTACGACCGGTGAATGTGAATGTCGGAAATGGCAAATTTCCGGGATACCTTGTGGTCACGTTATTGCTGTTACAAGGTTTTTGAACCTAACAGATTGTGTGCAATATGTAAATGACTGGTTTAAAAAGGAAAAATATCAAGCAACCTATGCAGAGTCAATTCAATTTGTTGGAAATTTTAACGAAAGGGAGTATCCATGCCATATACATCATCTTACTCCTCCAACAATGGACAACCCTTAGCCAGGTCATCCGAAAATCACATACCGTATAACATCTCAAGGTGAAGAGCCAAAGACTATACACTGTAGCAGGTGCAAAGAAGAGGGGCATAAGCGTCAGAGTTGCAAAAAATCATTTGTCCCAGATCCACCTAACAGCAAAGGTAAACAAAAGCAAGGGGAATTTCCAACTAATGAGAAACATGACACTGCACCTTTTTATGACCCACATCACCTGTTCGATCAAAGTTTTATGGGAAACAAGCAATTCTCATGGCAACCATATGGCCAAAACACATACACTAATCAAGAAAATGGTCAAAACTCGTACTTTTGGCAAGCATATGGTGACAACACATACCCCACAAACCAACACGCTTCACAAACTTACCACAACAACCCATACCCATCTCAACAATATGCTGAAAACACACACGCATCACAAACATATGATCAACATAACACACAACCAGATTTCAACCTATCTCAACAAAACCGAACGCAACCACTTCAAAATGATCTTCAATACCAGTCTCAAGTGTATCAACAATACAATTCCCAACAACACGACTCTCAACATCTAGATGATCAACACACGCAGGATTCAAATAGTTGGTTTAATCGGTTTGGTTTTTAAAAAAGTAGAAGGTTTATGTGACTAGTTAACAACTATTGGTATGTTTTGATTGTGTTGTAGCATCATGCTTTTCATTTTCAATTATCCAAGTGATGTTTGTACGGATGAATATGAGCCGCACGATCAAGCATCAACATATATCCGAGTTACAAATTATACAAAACAAAAAAACAAAAAACAAAAATTATCTAAAAACAATGATTTCATCAAATTTAAGATTTGCAAAATTAAACGAAGGTAATTCTCTTAAGATCGAAGTTAAGAATTTTTTTATGATAGCTAATTTGATATTAAGAGTATCTGATGATAGCTAATATGATATTAACAAATTTGCGTTGTAATTGTAACTGAATATTGCTAATATGATATTAATTGAAACTAAAGAAAGTTAATCTGATATGTACAAAATTCTTTTTTTCTTAACATAGATATTATGATATAATTGTAACTGAAGATAGCTATTCTGATATTAACTTAATTATTTTTTTCTTAAGATACTTATTATGATATTAATCTAACATTAACAATTTTTTTTCTTAATATTTTTATTCTGATTTTAATTGTAACTAAAGATTGCTAATATGATATTAAGATATTTTTGTTTTCGTTAACATTTTTATTCTGATATTAACGATGTCTGATGATAGCTATTCTGATGTTAACAAACTTCTGTTTTTCTTATCATAGTTATTTTGATAATAATTGTAACAGATTGCAACTGAAGATAGATAATTGGATATAAACAAAATTCTGTTTTCCTTAACATAGTTATTCTGATATTAATTGTAAACTGTAGATTGCTTATATAATATTAAGATATTTACATTTTTGTTATCATTTTTATTCTGATATTAATGATGTCTGATGATAGTTATTCTGATATGCTCCTGCTTTTTAGTGATAATAGCACTCACATAAACCAACATGGCCGCAAGCGACTCCAACAAACGGCACTCCATCACTTGAACCTCATGAAGGCAGTCCTAGATCTCGTCAGCAGCTTCTTCAAAGTTAAGAGACAACACCTCACTCATTCTTTTCGTGCGCTTATCAACTTGAAGCAGTTGTGTAGCTTCTTGATTGAATAAAAACTTGAAGCAGTTGTGTAGCGTATCGGATTCGCACACATCTTTCAGTTCATTGATGAATGGGGTTTGAGACATTTTTCAGATGATGATTTGATAGTGGCTAGGTCACATATGGTGTTTTGTTGAAAGAAGTTAAATAGGACTAATGAAACTAAACCAATCACTAACATAATATATATAGGGTGTGTTTGAGGAGGGACTTATGGGCTTAGGCTTCTAAAATAAGTCTCGTTTGTCATGTGGGCTTATGAAATCATAAGCCTCTAAAATGGGCTTAAAACTTTAGCCCCATAAAATCTTTTATTATATGTTAGATATTTACTCATAAAAATATATAACATATACAAAAACTCATTTAATTATATCTTTTTTAGTAATTTGCAATAATAAACTTAAACTTAAACCCATTTGCTAAACAAGTTTACATAAAAAATACAAATTTCAACTTCGGCTTATAATAAAAGCCCCAGCCTCAGCCTATTGCTCCAAACATACTCATAGTGTCAAATAAATAGGCAAACATTCTTTTATGTAACTTGTGCAAATTTAAAAAGTGCAATTGAAAAAACTATTTTAAATAGTCATTATTTATTACATAATTGCAAAGTCCAATCAAATAGCCAAAACTAAAATCAAAATTATGCTAACATAAATCTAATAGGGAAAAAAATTGTCACAAGCATTACGCCTTCCACATTTAGATTAGCCCGTGTACAACGCACGAGTCAGAATGACTTGAAAATTTCAAACTTAACATTCTTAAATGTTGAGATAAATTAAATTTCAAACTTGAAAAATAAAACATTTACGCAAATAAACTATAATAGTCATTAATTAGAACATGCATATATTAAATTTTCTTTGATTTTGTTTTTAAATAGAACGTGAATATATTAAATTTTCTTTGATAGTTTAATATAATATATTAAAAAAGTTACTATGTTATTAAATATAAATCCATAAAATTAACTCTATCTAATATTAAGACAATATATGAAAATCAAATAAACTTTATTATTTAAATTTTTAATTAAACCTGAGAAAAATCAGATACTGCTGCTGCTTATATAGTTAAGACTGCTAGTGTTTAATACTGTTGTTGGGAACTTCAAAGGAAATACACCAAGTAATTAGTGCTGCTAAAAAGAAAGTTAATGATGCTATTACTAAGTTTAAGTTTTAATTTTCAAGATATTTGTTTGTCAATGATTAACTTTAGTATAAACTTTATTTCTACTCTCTATTTCTTTATTAAATGCATTCAATATTTAAGTATCTGGAAAGAGACATCAACTTACTTAAAATCATAATGTGTGAATGTTAATTGTATGTTAACTTACTTAATATACTAACATACAATTAAAATTAGGGAAAATGAGGCAAATGGACCGCGCGCCCTGAGGCTTATCACTTTCTGGACCACGCCTTTTTTTTATTTGAAACTAGACCGGTTGCCCACCGATTTTCCTGGACTCAACCAGGGGCTGCCACGTGTCCGACAACTTATGACACAAGTACGTATTTTGAAAGTATATGTCATGCATTGTTTTTTAGGCAACTTGTATTGTTTTTTGGGCAACTTTATATTTTTTGGCAACTTGTATTTATACACGAGGATACTTTGGTCATTTTACCTTTTACTCACCCATATATTCTTATTATCCTCGTTTATTCTCACCTAAAATATTCCCCACTTCTGTCCTCCCTTCCCCCACCTCCACCTCCTTCTGTCTCCTTTTCACCGCCACCACCTCCTCTGACATCTTTTCCTCCGCTACCTGGAGTCTCACTTCCTCCCACTCCTGTAGTCTCACATCCCCCACCTCCTCCTCCATTTTAATTTATGAAAGAAAGAACCCCTGAATGGAACAACTTTTGACATCTCAAGTTTAATTTATGAGTTTTTTTTGGCAGATTGATAAAATTGGATGGAACTGGCGTAACCAATATGACTACAGTCTACAGGGTATGAGTATTTGATTAATTATTAGGTTCAATTATTTAACTGAATATGCTATTTTAATCATTTTTTTCGTTAATTATTGAAATCTACTTAACAATACAATTGAAATTCATGAATTCAAAGACAATGGATATAGTTGGCTTATGGCTTATTTGGTTTTCGGCTTATGTTTGATAAGCTCAAATTTTCCAGCAATACATCTGACCGTATCTTGGACCTTTTAATATTAACAGTTACAAGCTGTTGAGGCACTCATAAATATTACTTGGGGAACTTCTGAGATTGTCAAAGCTGTAGTTGATAATGGGGCGGTCCCAAGTTTGATCAAACTTCTTGATTCTCCTAGTGATGATATGTGTGAGAAGGTAAAAACTTTACTTTTAAGTGAAGAAGTGAACAAGCCAAAAGTGGTTGTGTTAACCAAGAACACATTTATTAAAAATTTAATGTTTAAATAATATGTAGTAGTTTAATTTCCTGAATAATATTCTACAGGAGGATGTTTAAGCCAAAAAAAAAACACACGTTTGACCCATTTGACCTATTTGACCCATTTTGTGTTTTTGGTGTTTAATTTGTTATTTTACCTATTTAGAGAATAAAAAAAAAACCTGAATCGACCCGTTCTTAAGGATACGGGTTTAAATTTTGCTACATCTACAATTACTTACTTAATAGCAACCTTGTATTATTTTAGAACGATCCATATAGTTTATAGATGACCATATGTTTTGTTGTCATAGGCTATTTGGGTGTTGGGAAATATAGCTGCTGACTCTTTATGGAGTCGTGACATTGTTCTTGACCAAGGTGCTTTGCAACCGTTGTTGGCTCAGTCACACGAGCATGCTAGACTTTCCATGTTGAGAACAGTCGCATCTACACTGACCAGTTTATGTTCCGGGACTCCACCGCCTACTTTAGCAAAGGTTGTCCTATTTTCCACTAGTAATCCTTACATTATGCAATTATTTTGCATGGCAAGATGTGCGGGTTGGATAATGGGTCAAAATGAGTGTTTAGTACTAGTTAAAATGAGGTTGTCCGTAATTTCTGTCGTGCGACTCCACTGCCTGCTATTGAAGAGACTGTTTTATAGTATTGGCCCCAAAAACACTTTTTGTCCCTCTTTTAATAAAGGCATCATGATGATTTCAAAAATGGTCTTTTATTGGCTTAAGCTAATAAGGTGAAGTTGATAAGGTCATAAGCTTCAATAAGTGAGCTTATCGGCTTTTCCAAAGTCAATAAACCCATAAGCCGGCTAAATAAGTTGATCTAAACACCCCAAAATCATAATATAAGCCCCCACAAGTTTCAAAACAAGCCAGAAAATTGGGCTTATGAAATATAAGCGGAAAAACAAATAAGTACGTCTCTTTTTTTGATCCCTTTCCCTCGCCACATACTTCCCATCATTCTCACATTGAGCTTTGTATTCACAGCCACACATTCCATTGATAGTATTAAGTTTCCACTGCTAGTATTAAGTTTCCACTGCTAGTGTTAACTTTGTATTCACAGCCACACATTCCATAGTCATTCACCTAACCAACTTTCCACTGCTAGTATTAAGTTTCCACTGCTAGTGTTAACTTGCCACTGCTAATACTAAACAACTCCTATCAGTCTATTCAGACTCCTATGCTACTGAAAAAGAACATGTTGCCTATGTATTATCTGCAAATTATTAATAAGTTTCAACCCAGTCAGTAGTATTCAGCAATTTTAGTAAAGTGTGAGGAGAAGACCAACCATTAAAAATCGTGATGCGAAACCACTTTTCACCTTGGACACGCCTTAACTAGTTCAAATGACACCTTAATGATTCTTCATGTCAGAAGTGGCAGACCACCATCTATTGATGTAGACGAGTTCATGGCTCGTGAAAGAGAACGCTAAAATCCCGTGGGAATGGCGGGGATCCCGCAAGTAAAAAACACACCTCCTGAAAATGACCTGGATGCTGAAAAATGAATAAATCTAAGCAGTTGAGACCCGATTTAGATGATGATCTTCATGAATTAACTATAGACTTAGGTGATGAAGAGTCGGGATCTGATGATGGATTGCCTTTTCCCCAACCCGATGATAATTTGCAGCAACCTCCATCGATTACCGATGACCATAACTCACCTCATTCTATTGTTGAAGAAACTGAAAGTGATTCTCGATTGGGTACTCCTCTGAAATCTAATTTTGATGATAATAATAATAATCAGAGTGATTTTTCATCTCGGTTATCTGTTTCACGTCCTGAAGTGTCGTTGACTCGTGAACCGAGTATTTCTTCTGAGAAAAAGTATTTTGATATGTCAGAGGAAGCGAGAAATGGTCAAAAGAACTCTGCTAAAGTGGAAAGATCTGTAGGGTTTTCTTCATTGGCCAACATTAAGAACCCTAAATCATCATCACATACTTTGCATCCTAATACTAGTCACGGGCAAGCTAAAGAATTGTATGATCAAAAACACCCTCCACTGCCGCCAATGCCACCACCATCGACCAACTCATCTATGCACTCTAGAAATCATGATTCAAGTCAGTCGGGTGCTTTTCAGAACTCCACGCGTGAGCTGCAATATCCACCTGGATTTCATGTAAGACAGACCAAAACGTTCTATGATAACTTGTTAGCTGCAAACTGAGTGGGTCTGGTGGGATGGGGTTATGGAGTTTGGTCAAAGTAATCTTTTGTGATTGGAAATGGGTCGGGTCAGATTAACCCAAAACATTTTTCGTCGAGATATTGTTTTTCACAAATAGCTAATGTGTCGATATCATTTACAAGAAATGTATCTTTTCGTTAATAATTAAAGAAAATTTAATAACTTCTGGAGGTTTCATGCATACTTTGGGCAACTTTTGAGTTTTGACCCGCGAGACATTTTATTTAACCTGAATTGAGTCATTTAAACGTATGCGGGTCGAAAGTTCTACCTCTGCTGGTTCTTAAACGTATCAGCTAATTATACAATCTTTTCGTTGCTTATTTTATATATGTTTTAGCAGGTTCACTCAGAATATGGTAGGAATCCACACCTTTCTTCTGATGGGTCTGCTGATAAGGTAAGTTCATTCATTGACTCTCTGATACGTAAAGCTGGATACAATGGCACCATAACAAAATCGGTGAGGAAGTGTATTCAGCTGACCCGTTACCAGACCATGTTATTTACAATGCACTATGGTGACTGCGTGAGCTATGTGAAGAAATCTCGAGGTGCTGCTCCCTATGTTACCGGCCTCAAATCCCGTTAACAACTTAAACATGTAGCCAATAGTGCAGTTGACTGTCAGCATTAGGGCTGAGCAAAACCGAACGATACCGAATAAGCCTGAAAAACCGTCCCGACTGAATGGTACCCGAAACCGAACCGACAGAAATAGGGTCGGGAGTCGGTTATACCAAAGTGTTTTAATTGGTATCGGGTCGGGTCGGTATACAAACCCGACTTTAGCCCGAAGTAGCCCGCTAGCCCGATTCAAAATTAGGTATACTAAAAAAATAAGCGCCCCCTCTCATGTCTCATTCATTCATTTTTTTCCCCTGTAAAACTTTCACAGAAACGAGAACCAATCAAAACACCACAAAGAATCAAGAACAATTATCAAAACCCAATTGATTCACACCTCAAAAACACCACATAAGGGGGGGTGTTTGGATCTGTTTATGGGTTAAGTATTTGTATTTGGAGCCATGATTCAAGACATTTTGTATTTCTATTTGTATTTCGATCTACTACAGTAATTAAGGGGGTGTTTGGATCTGTTTCTGGGTTAAGTGAGTGTTTAGATCTGCTTTTGGGTTTAAGTGAGTATTTGTATTACGTTAATGAGTTGTGAGTGTTTTGGATCTGCTTCTGGAAGTCGAGATGGACCGACTGTTACCCGAAACCGACCGACTGGACCGATTGTTACCCGAAACCGAAATGACAAAAACGGGTCGGGAATCAGTTTAGTGTTTTCCTTTCAATCGGTATAGGGCATTGGCGGGTCGGGTCGGGACGGGACGGATCGGAATCCGGCCCGATGCTCAGCCCTAGTCAGCATAACGGGTAAGATAAATTTTGCAATACATACTGATTGTAAAAACTAACTTGATGTAGGTTCATGTTAAGTTTACAAATGGACTAATAATTTTATTGAGACTGAGGTAAGCCAAGTGTTGTCTTTTTTGTGTTGAATTTTAAAGTTACTTATTATGGACACACCATTTCTTATAGTTGTAGTAGAGTAGTACCGATTTTTCTGTAATAACCCGACCGTAATCAAATCATAACTGTTCATGCACGCCAAATTGTAATGAAAATAGTTTACCAAAAGGCTTGATTTGAGTGAACAACAAAAATCACCTTTATTCAAATTGTTCATGCACGCCAAATATCATTAACTGTTCATGCACGCCAAATTTCATAAGGTACAATTGCTAGGTCCTACCATCAAGGTAGACCTTATTTATTACAAAATGACAGGTTCTCGAGGGAAGATCCTATAGGCTTCTGCATCCATGGGTTGGTGTCACACCCCCAGAATATCGCAGCGGAACGATAGTGTCATTGGGGTATAACGTCATAGCACAAAGTATGGATACAGAAAACGACCTCTATAATGAGACGTTTTGAAAAGTTTACCATTCGATAAATAAGTTAAAGTTTACACAACAAGAAATCACAAGGTTTGATAACACATAAAGAGTTTACAAAACATGTCGAATGGTAATTGTTAAAAGCACAAGACTCCAATGTATGCCATGCGACCCAAAAGCTCCATGAAATGCTATCACCTTAAGACCTGAGATAAACATGCTAAAAAGTGTCAACACAAAGGTTGGTGAGTTCATAAGTTTGTGATAAAATGATCTGAAATACTTTGAGAAATGTTCACACAGCAAAGGCATTGTAAATCCACTAAGTTCCAAGTTCCGCCCATACAAAACTTGCAACCTGTGTGTTCACAACCCATTGCCAAAATATAGTATGTCAATCATGTATGCATGTATCATAGTAGTTAAAAGTATAAATATCACCACAAGAGTCTTCCAACAACTCGTGTTGGGATGTTCGTAAATTAATAGCCTTCCAACAACTTAATTTGGAGCCACTAATTCTTGTATGTTTGTAAATTAATAGCCTTCCAACAACTTAATTTGGAGCCACTAATTCTTGTATGTTTGTAAATTAATAGCCTTCCAACAACTTAATTTGGAGCCACTAATTCTTGTATGTTTGTTCCAAGTATGCATATGAAATCAAGTATAACCCAATCAAGTATATAATGCAATCAAGTCTAAAGTATAGGTAATGTTGTTAGGCAAAAGAGTTTAAATGTTTGGATAAATAAGCATATATCTCGCCCCAAATAGTTTATAGGAATTTAAATGAGTAAAAGCGGGGTATGAACTCACCTGGTGTGATTGATATGCTAACAAAATGAAGTGCACGAAAGTGAGGCTCGGAAACTATCCTCAACCTAAAATGAATGTTATGACTTGAGTTATGATGTAATGTTATGCATGCATTTCGTATGTTATTTATACCATTGGTGAGTTTTGAAAATAATACTTATCGTCGAAAAATACTCTTTTGACGTCTTGACCAATCTTAGATTACTTTACAAGTATTTACGTCAAAATGTCATCCTACAATAGTTTCGTAATGATTTATTGTGAAATTTTAACTTTTCGTCGTAAAATAAGGTCGTCGGAAATTTCATGAAAGTGACAAAAATGACTTCGAAAAACTAGTCGTAAAATGGTGTACGTCGAACGTTAGGAAACGAACTCGACGGTTTTGGAAAGCTTGTATCAAAATCTAGAAGTTTTAGTACATGAGTTTTCGTCATAGAGGTCTCGAACATAAAGATAATAAAGGTTAAAGATGGTGATTTTGTCCAAATGTTGTGTAAGAAGTGAGTTTCGGCAAAGTTTAAGCGACCGTAAATAATTTATTACAACTCCGCTATACAAACGGTTGGTCGTTTTGAAAAATATGCTTGGTGATCTCAATTTTATTAGAAAACATCTCGTTACAAAAAGTTCTACATCATCGTTAAAAACAGCCTTCAATATGGTCGTTTTAGTTACCGTAACACTTGTCTCGTAAAAATAATATAGTTTTTCTAAAAATAATAGTTACGGCAATTTTATGAAAACGTGTATATCTTGGTCGTTTCAAATCCGTTTTCTACGTATTATATGTCCTTAGCTTCGTATCAAAGTATACTAATATATTTTTGATAAGTCGAAATAATTTGTAAAGCTTAGGACTCGTTTTTGACTCGTACAAAATAAAAATAGGTTGCTGAAATTTTCTGAAAATGTATATTTCGTCGTCAACTTGAAAAATTCATAACTTCTTCGTTATAACTCCGTTTTAATCCGTTCAAGCGGCCACGGATTCGTTTTAAAGTATATTTTCTAAATATCTAGGCCAAAAACTCATGTCTACTGTCGGATTTTCCAGAAAAACAAAATACGATCAGACCACTTTATATACTTGTCGAAAATAGTTTTTCTCGTACTAAACCTATTCCAATCCCTTCAAATCAACTCCAAAGCTAATCTAATCCTACCATACACCTTCTTAGGGTGTCATGGGTTCCTAGACATCATCAAGACCAATATATAACAAGGGAATAATTATAGGATGACTTTATATGTATAAAACTCTAAAAATCAATGAATAAATGGTATAAATAGCAATAAGTCTTGCATGCTTGCACAAAATATGAAGAAATAAATATGAAATGAAAATGAAATATGTAAAATGAAAGTAATATGCTTACAAGCTACTATGATGAGGTGATAAGAACAAGGATTAACCTAAACACCATAGGTTTTTATTTCAAAACCTTAATAAGAGTGTAATCTAGATTGTAATAAACTTGAGCTTGAAAAAAATTTGTGATCCCTTGTACTCCTTATGGTATAACCGGTTTAGAGAGAAGAAACAAAGAGAGAAAAGCTTTTCTTGACTTGTGAAATATAAGAGTGAATGAAGTGAAGTGAATGAATGAGTTGAAAAATACTACATGGAGTATAGATACATACTATCACAAGAAAAATTTTACCAAACCCATAAATGCTACCCCCCTTTGGTCGGCCAAGGGGGGAAGAATTTGCAAAAATATCTTTTTTTTTTCTTCTTTTATTTGTACATAAATGATAAAAAGTGTAAGCAAAAATGTTGTTAATAATAACTTGTAAGGTTTAATATACATTAGTGTATTTAAGGTAATTTTAAGTAAAAGAAATTTTTAATAGATCAAAGTAGAGTATAATGAGATCATAAAAATTGTAAAAATACATTCCTTGTAAAATTTGAGTGATATAATAATTATCGTGTAGTTTTTAAGAAAAACGTCGTAATAATATAAATTTAACGATTTGTATACAAAATAAATTTACAACACTAGTTAAACTCAAATATAGTTTTTATAAACTAAATGTAAGTATAAAAATATGTCGGGATCATTTTTAGAAGTAACGGATTAAATGTTCAAAATAATAACTCACGCGATAACGTTTATTTAATATAAAATTTACGCGTTTAATGTGAAATGTAAAGTCATGAATGAGCTAATATGATGTAATTGATGTTAATGAAATGTAGACTAAACTTAGTCCATATGAAATGTTCGTGATGATATGATCATGAATTCGCCGCTAAACCTTTAAGGTTACGCGAATTTGGAACACGTAAACCTAGTTTACGATAAATGTTGAAATTGTGAAGCATGAATTGTTTTGAGAAATGACTAGAAATTGAGAATTGTGACATTCTTCCCCTGTTAGAGGAATCGCGTCCTCGCGATTCAATCGATGATACTTAAAGTTCTACCCTTAGGTTTCGCGAAATCAGGATGTATGGTCGAAGTGCTTAAGCAAAAACTTACGCGTCTAGGTTTCTTATCTAATGAGACTCACTGAATATGAATAATACGGTGGATCACTTAATGGTCTAGGAAAAACGTACCAATTACGCATTGCGGGCTTCCTCGGTCCCTATATAGAATGCTCGACCTCGGGGTGGACTGATATTGAGTACAGGGTTTGGGTTATTTCCTTCAATTGCCACAGCTAGAGGAGCTTGCATCGGTGGCTTATTCAACTGAGGACAATTATTCCGGAAGTGATTCGGGCTGTTACATTCAAAGCAAGTCCTTTGATTATTCCTCATGTTGCCAATCTGTGTTTTACACTGCTCCTTAAAATGGCCGTATCGATTGCAATTTGTACACAAGCGGCAGGGCTTGGTCTTCGGGTGATGATAAGCACATTTAGCACATTTGGGATGTGTACCCGCATACTCTCTTTGTTCAGTACCAGTTGCCACAAAAACTCTTGCCCTTTTGTTGTCTGTTACCACGCCTATCTGCTTATTCGACCCACTTGCTTCCTTCCTCTTATCACTGCTCTTCAACGTACCATTTCTAACCATCTCGTCTGTCAGGGTTCCTGCCCTCAGTATCGCACTTTGTATTGTAGACGGCTCAGTTGTTTTCACAGTTCCACGGATTTCGGGGACAAGACCATATATGTACCTCGAGATTCTCTTGGACTCAGGGGTAACTAGATGAGGAACTAGTCTGGCTAACTCATGAAATCGGTCAGTGTAGGCTGCGTGACCAGCCCCTATCATAGAGTGGTGATAAAATTCATCTTCCAATTTCTGCATTTCATTGTCCGGGCAGTACTCCTCTTTCAATAACGCCTTAAATTCGTCCCATGTCATACCTATAGCTGCCTCTCTGCCTCTAGCCTGTAGCTGTGTGTTCCACCATGTCAATGCCTTTCCTGATAACAAGCAAGCAACATACTTCACCCTCTGATGTGTGGCACAATTGCTGATGTCGATCACTGACTCTGTCTTCTCTACCCATCGAGTATACGCCAAAGCACCTCCTATACCATCAAACTCCACAGGTTTGCATGCCGAAAATTCCTTATATGTGCATCCAATTCTGTTATTGTTGTTGTTGGTGTTGTTGTTGTTGTTACTGCCAGCTACATTGTTGGTGTCGCCAGTACCGTTCCCGTTCCTGTGGTTTCCCGAGTTATTCATATGATTTCCAACTTGTGTGACAATAGTGGGAAGCAAGATTTGAAGTTGTTGAGCGATGATGGCGGCAAAATCAGGGTTTCCGCCAGCGTTGTTGTCATTGTTACCCATGTCGTTACCACCTTCTCTACCTCCACGCCCACCTGTCATTCCACCCCTTGGTGCCGCACCACCTCGGCTAGTGCTGCGTGTTACCCTCTTTGGTGCCATGATCTCTGCAAGGGAAAGAACCATTGAATTCCCAGTGTCTATACTAACGTTCTCAAACATAATACCACGCCACAAATTGGTTCCTAAGGTGTCCACACCGATCTACGTATGCGTGGTCGCATATGTCCACGTGAGTTGTGACGCATTTATAATTATGTTGGCCACCATAATTATAATTGCCTCATTTCACACATGTACATACCACCCAGCATACATGTCTCGGCGATTGGTGTTACTTAAGTAGGTAGCCAGTCTATCATCCGATTCTAAACGGTGAAGGAGGGATTTGGGGTAGGTATCTATGGAGAGTCGCACTTAGTGTATAGGAGATTCCTTTAGGTGCTAAAGTCACGATGAGGTTTAGTCGCCAACAGTTCCCAAAGTATCCTCAAGAGAACTCCCATCTTCGGGCAAAGTCATCAAATCTATACAGCTATATAGTAACACTTATTTAGCTCGATCTCGTGTCTCATCAAACAAGAAATGTCACGAGATCAAGTTAGATAAGTGTTTAATACTGAGCTCCATATCTCTGATGACTCAACTAGATTTTGGGACTCCCCTATCGGTACAAGGAAACCACGCTATCTAATGAGGTGGTTCTAGAAGAAATACTTAAGAAAACATATGCGCACGAAAAGTGTGTAAGGCGATAGGAAACGAAAGGATCGACGTGAAAGCGGTTATAGTCTAGGAACTAAAATGCAACCTAGTTCTCTATAACCAAGTCTCTGATACCAATCTGTCACACCCCCAGAATATCGCAGCGGAACGATAGTGTCATTGGGGTATAACGTCATAGCACAAAGTATGGATACAGAAAACGACCTCTATAATGAGACGTTTTGAAAAGTTTACCATTCGATAAATAAGTTAAAGTTTACACAACAAGAAATCACAAGGTTTGATAACACATAAAGAGTTTACAAAACATGTCGAATGGTAATTGTTAAAAGCACAAGACTCCAATGTATGCCATGCGACCCAAAAGCTCCATGAAATGCTATCACCTTAAGACCTGAGATAAACATGCTAAAAAGTGTCAACACAAAGGTTGGTGAGTTCATAAGTTTGTGATAAAATGATCTGAAATACTTTGAGAAATGTTCACACAGCAAAGGCATTGTAAATCCACTAAGTTCCAAGTTCCGCCCATACAAAACTTGCAACCTGTGTGTTCACAACCCATTGCCAAAATATAGTATGTCAATCATGTATGCATGTATCATAGTAGTTAAAAGTATAAATATCACCACAAGAGTCTTCCAACAACTCGTGTTGGGATGTTCGTAAATTAATAGCCTTCCAACAACTTAATTTGGAGCCACTAATTCTTGTATGTTTGTAAATTAATAGCCTTCCAACAACTTAATTTGGAGCCACTAATTCTTGTATGTTTGTAAATTAATAGCCTTCCAACAACTTAATTTGGAGCCACTAATTCTTGTATGTTTGTTCCAAGTATGCATATGAAATCAAGTATAACCCAATCAAGTATATAATGCAATCAAGTCTAAAGTATAGGTAATGTTTTTAGGCAAAAGAGTTTAAATGTTTGGATAAATAAGCATATATCTCGCCCCAAATAGTTTATAGGAATTTAAATGAGTAAAAGCGGGGTATGAACTCACCTGGTGTGATTGATATGCTAACAAAATGAAGTGCACGAAAGTGAGGCTCGGAAACTATCCTCAACCTAAAATGAATGTTATGACTTGAGTTATGATGTAATGTTATGCATGCATTTCGTATGTTATTTATACCATTGGTGAGTTTTGAAAATAATACTTATCGTCGAAAAATACTCTTTTGACGTCTTGACCAATCTTAGATTACTTTACAAGTATTTACGTCAAAATGTCATCCTACAATAGTTTCGTAATGATTTATTGTGAAATTTTAACTTTTCGTCGTAAAATAAGGTCGTCGGAAATTTCATGAAAGTGACAAAAATGACTTCGAAAAACTAGTCGTAAAATGGTGTACGTCGAACGTTAGGAAACGAACTCGACGGTTTTGGAAAGCTTGTATCAAAATCTAGAAGTTTTAGTACATGAGTTTTCGTCATAGAGGTCTCGAACATAAAGATAATAAAGGTTAAAGATGGTGATTTTGTCCAAATGTTGTGTAAGAAGTGAGTTTCGGCAAAGTTTAAGCGACCGTAAATAATTTATTACAACTCCGCTATACAAACGGTTGGTCGTTTTGAAAAATATGCTTGGTGATCTCGATTTTATTAGAAAACATCTCGTTACAAAAAGTTCTACATCATCGTTAAAAACAGCCTTCAATATGGTCGTTTTAGTTACCGTAACACTTGTCTCGTAAAAATAATATAGTTTTTCTAAAAATAATAGTTACGGCAATTTTATGAAAACGTGTATATCTTGGTCGTTTCAAATCCGTTTTCTACGTATTATATGTCCTTAGCTTCGTATCAACGTATACTAATATATTTTTGATAAGTCGAAATAATTTGTAAAGCTTAGGACTCGTTTTTGACTCGTACAAAATAAAAATAGGTTGCTGAAATTTTCTTAAAATGTATATTTCGTCGTCAACTTGAAAAATTCATAACTTCTTCGTTATAACTCCGTTTTAATCCGTTCAAGCGGCCACGGATTCGTTTTAAAGTATATTTTCTAAATATCTAGGCCAAAAACTCATGTCTACTGTCGGATTTTCCAGAAAAACAAAATACGATCAGACCACTTTATATACTTGTCGAAAATAGTTTTTCTCGTACTAAACCTATTCCAATCCCTTCAAATCAACTCCAAAGCTAATCTAATCCTACCATACACCTTCTTAGGGTGTCATGGGTTCCTAGACATCATCAAGACCAATATATAACAAGGGAATAATTATAGGATGGCTTTATATGTATAAAACTCTAAAAATCAATGAATAAATGGTATAAATAGCAATAAGTCTTGCATGCTTGCACAAAATATGAAGAAATAAATATGAAATGAAAATGAAATATGTAAAATGAAAGTAATATGCTTACAAGCTACTATGATGAGGTGATAAGAACAAGGATTAACCTAAACACCATAGGTTTTTATTTCAAAACCTTAATAAGAGTGTAATCTAGATTGTAATAAACTTGAGCTTGAAAAAAAAACTTGATGATCTCTTGTAACACTTATGAAGGCCGGTTCTAGGTGATGAAGAACAAGGAGAGAAAATTTTAATAACTTGTGAATTATGAGATGAATGAAGTGAAAGTTGAGATAGTGTATAAATCTATACATTTGAAAAATCTACCATCTCATTAATTGCCACCCCCCCCCCCTTGGTCGGCCAAGGGGGGAAGTATTTGGTAAAAATATATATATATTTTTTTATATATTGTATAAGTAATTGTTAAAAATGTAAGTAAAGTGTAAATAATAATAACTTGTAAGGTTTTGTATACATTAGTGTATTTAAGGAAATTTTAGGTAAAAGTAATTTTTAATAGATCAAAATAAAGTATAATGAGATCATAAAAATTGTAAAAATACATTCCTTGTAAAATTTGAGTGATAAAATAATTATCGTGTAGTTTTTAAGAAAAACGTCGTAATAATATAAATTTAACGATTTATATACAAAATAAATTTAAAACACTAGTTAAACTCAAAATATAGTTTTTATAAACTAAATGTAAGTATAAAAATATGTCGGGATCATTTTTAGAAGTAACGGATTAAATGTTCAAAATAATAACTCACGCGATAACGTTTATTTAATATAAAATTTACGCGTTTAATGTGAAATGTAAAGTCATGAATGAGCTAATATGATGTAATTGATGTTAATGAAATGTAGACTAAACTTAGTCCATATGAAATGTTCGTGATGATATGATCATGAATTCGCCGCTAAACCTTTAAGGTTACGCGAATTTGGAACACGTAAACCTAGTTTACGATAAATGTTGAAATAGTGAAGCATGAATTGTTTCGAGAAATGACTGGAAATTGAGAATTGTGACAGTTGGAATTGTAAATCGTTCACAAGCTGATATCAACAAGAATGTTGACATGATTGCTGCTCGACGAAAGGAGCATGAATATTTTGAATCTAGTCCTATCTATGGACACCTAGCACCTAAAATGGGTTCAGTGCAACTTGCAAAACTTTTATCTAAGGTCTCCATATTCTTCATATTTATTTTACTTTACAGTATTCTTAGTTATATTGTTTGACAAGTTTCCATTCTTATTAATCTCTCTTCATCAGCATTTGGAGTCTGTAATCAGGCAGAAAATACCAAGCTTAATTTCATTGATTAATAAAAATATCGATGACATCAATGCGGAGCTGGATCGTATTGGCAGACCAATAGGAGCAGATGGAGGGGTAAGTTTCATATAAGTCTCATAATTCTTATATATTACTTAAAGGGTTATTTTTACTAACCACAAGTTAATATTTATGCTTGTGAATAGGCACAACTTTATACAATTTTGGAATTGTGCCGTGCGTTTGATTGTGTGTTCAAAGAGCACCTTGATGGAGGGTAATGCATGATTTCCACTTCTAACCTAATGCACCAGTTCCACTTTTGAAATTTTAATACGGAAACAATATAACAAAACGATATATAACAAGACATCAATAAAAAAGAAAACTGATGTCACTTAAACACAACAAAATATAACGAGACACCGATATAAAAGAAAACTGATGTCACTTATTTGGATAGTATTTCTATCCTAAAACCTGTTCCTTTTTTCTGTCGACCAAGTGGAGATCGTATATATGGAGTCTTTGATCATCAGCTACCAGCTGCATTGAAAAAGCTTCCACTGGACCGCCACCTCTCCACTAGTAATGTCCGAAAAGTTGTTTCAGAGGCTGATGGTTATCAACCCCACTTGGTTGCTCCTGAACAAGAATGTAGAAGATTAATATATGGATCCCTTGGATTTTTTAAGGGCCCAGCTGAAGCTACTGTAGATGCGGTAATCTTTTGTAGTTCTTGGTGTTAATTCAGTCCAATTGAGTTGTATACAATATACATAAAGATATTCTTTTGTTACTGATTACCACTCTAGATATATTATTATTTGTTCACTTTTAACCCTGTCTCCGGTGTTGCTTATCGTCATGCTTACTCAACAGTTGATAGGCTATGAATTGTGGTGATAATTAAGTGGAAAAGAAAGAGGCATATTTGTCAATGTTGAATATGGCACCACCCTGAAGCCAAAATTGCCATATCTTTCTGTGTGTCACTTAGGTGACAAAATATATAGGTTGGGGCTGTTGGGCAGTCAGTGGGTCAAAATCTATTAGGTTTACTATAGATACACCAGTCAAAGAAACAGGGTTGGATTCGAGTCAAACCATTGTATTCCAACACTCTACAAGATTGTTAACCTATTCAAAGTGTTTTATTTAACAAAATCTAACTCCAATAGAAATGTTTTGCTTACATGTAAGCCTCGAGTTATTAGTTCTAGCCTTTGCACTAGAGAGGCTTGTATTTGCTTGACTCATAGGCCATCTTTCATAAAACAAGTTAACAGACTACCTCAAGAGTAACTCGAAAGGATTCTAATTCAGCAAGCAGATTAATTATCCAAGATTCATTAGAAGAATGAAATCTTGCATATTTAACAAGACACGTAAATAAAATATGAAAATGTTACATTTCTTGCGAAGAAAATCCTCTAAATAAATTTTTTATTTTGCAAAGCAGTACTGATGAGTGTCTAAATACTCATCATTTTTGTACCATTTAAACTGCAAAAACATCTGAAAACACTCAGAAATGCATCAAAATGATAAAAATATCACAAATAAGTGTTTTATGTGTTTTAAATGCAAAAATATCAAAATCTGGTGAAAAACGTATCAAGTTTGCATAATTGGCAGTTTTAGTCCCCCAAGTTTCAATAATTGTCAAAAACAGTCCCTGGTAAAACAAAATAAAGAAAAATATCATTTTAAGTCCCTAGGGATTCTTAAGTTGTCAGTTTTGGTCCTTGAGATTTAAAAATTGCAAATTTACAACTTAGGTCCCTAAACTTTCAAAAAAATGTCAAGTTTGGTCCCTGGAAATTTAAAAATGTCAAAACTAGTCCTTGTACTATTGGAACTTGTCAAAATTGGTCCTTGTGTGAACTTTGAGAAAATGACAGGTCTGGTCCTTCTAGTTTGGCAGAATTGCAAAACAAGTCCTTGTCATTTAATATTAATCCAAGCCTTGTCAAAACAACTATGACCCCCTGCCAAAACCATTGTGACCCTGCCAACCTGTGACCCTTTCCTGTTTTGAACCCCTGGTCAAAAACCAGTCAAACCAAACCACTTACCCGCCCACCACTGTTTATCCTCTTCCCCACTTGCCTGCAAATCCAGGCCACCCTCCCATCACCTTTTTCTCCTCAAACCACCCCTCATCATCACAACCCACTACAATAAATGCCACCCCCCCTACTTTCCAAATCAGAGCCCACAGGTCAAATAGCCTTTTCCCGCCAAAATGATCAAACGGCCAAAAATGATTCCAGTCATCCAATGGTCAAGCTTAGTGTTGGGATTCACTCAGAGGACACGTGGAAAGAGATTTTGCATATAAAAGAGGAGGAAGAAGCAAGTTAGAAGCAGTAGTTAGTTTTTTTAAATTGATGTATGTCGTTTTTTCTTAAAGTATCTTAATTAGCTTTCAAATTTGTAATTTCAAGCTTTCTTGTATTGAATTTAAGTATTTTGATCATTATAATCTGTTTTTGAGCCTCAATTCAAGTTTCATTTAAAGTTTCAAGTTTCATGGTTTACTGTTTCAAAATTCCATTTCAAACTGTTACATCCAAGCTTCCAATAGCTTATTTATAAGTGCAAACAAGCTTACTTAAGCTTATCATAGCTTTTGATAAGCTTGGAATTCAGTTTCAAGCATTTCTCAATAAGGTCAACAAAAGTCAACTGCGCAGCAAATTTGGGTCAAGCAGGCATGGAAATGGTTTATGGTTGATGCAGAGGTTGATTTAGGTTGGAATAGTTTCATATAGTGTAGTATTGGTTCTGGTTTTAGCCTGCAAAACAAGCTGAACACTTGTGAGCTTTTTATCTAATTTCCATTTTTAATGCAGTTTTCAATTTGTTGCATAATTTGTATCTGTAGTTATAAGTAGTTTAAATATGTTATTTAAGTTGTATTTAGGACATTTAGACTCAGTTTGATTGTCTGCATAGCTAGTTAAGTAGTTGGTGTCATTTAAAGTTAAAATCAGTGTATTTAAGGTGTGTTTGGATCTGTTGGTCTAGCTGCATTAAAGGATTGTTCAGGTGTTAGGACCTGTTGGTTTAAGCTTGTTTAGCTCTAATATACTCTTATCTGTCATAAAATTGTGCCTGCAACCACTAAAAGTCAAATCTCATCTCAACTGTCTTATTTGCTAATCTGTTGGATTTGTAAAAAAAGCAAACACTTGTTTTATGTTCAAAACTCTTAGAAATAGATTGCAGTAGCTTCATTTCATCACTTAACAACATAATCAGTCCACAAAGTTGAATCAAATCTCAAAAAAGTCAAAATTTCCAAAGTGTTTCAAAAGTCAAAAGTTGAAATATCAGTTTTGAGCCTAACTAAGGTGAATTTTCATGAGTTCATCTCTGGGCCAAATCCAGTGAAATTGTGGGTTTTAAAACTTCAGTTGGTCTACTTGCTTATTATCATTTTTGTAGAATTTTATCAATTTTTTATAAGCTTAAAAAATGCTTGTCAAAATGGGCTTAAGTGCCCTGTACACACTCAGTATTAACTGAGTGTGCACAGGTTTTGTGCAGCCCTTGCACCAAGCTCATAAGAGCTTCCCTTGGTCTCATATTTGGTTTAGAGGTAGCTAGCCAGGTCTATTTGAGATTCCAACCATTGGTTTTCTGTTACAACTTATTAATAAGCATTTGCTTAAGCTCAAAGTAGACCTCAAAAACTGATTTTGGCACTTAAAAGCCAAATCACCAAATCTGTTGAGCTTGCAATCCATAGGTTTAGGATAGTTAAAATAAGTTGCAATTGGGTACTTTTAGCATTTTAAAGCTTCTGATTCAGTTTGGTGCTTGTTTGTAGCCATTAGCTTATTTATAAGTGCTTATTTATAAGCACTTCTATTGCAGATTTAATTTCTCACACACAAGCCCATGTTTTTCTATTTTTCCTAGATTCATAATATTATTTTAGACTTTTACTGAATTTTTCATATTTTTCCATAACAGTTTGCTATTTTTCTTAATTAAAAACAGTTTTTTAGTCATTTTAATTAGCTTTTAATACAATTAATTAAGAAAAGTTTCAAAAAAATAATTTTTCATTTTTCTGAAGTTAAGATAAATATAAAAAGTCAAAAAAATATTTTTCCAGATTTTTTTTAGTTAAATTTGTATTTTTAAGCAATTTAAGTAGTTTTAAATAGTTTTTAATTCATAGAAAATACAAAAATAATCAGAAAAATATAAAAATAGTTTTGAAAATTCTCTTTTGTTATTTTAGATTTTTCCAAGTCAAAATTTTATTTTTCTAGCTTTATTTCATATTTTCTTGTATTTTAGGCTATTATTAAATAAGTAAAAATAGTTTTTAATTAATAATAATTAATTAAATAGTTATAAAAATAATTTTCTTTTTCTATAAATTTTCTTTTATCATTAGGTTTGTAAAAATGTCATTTTCATATTTTTAGGATTAATATTGTTCCAGTTTCACATTTTATTTTGTACGTCACGTAGTTTTTAATTTAAGTATTAATAAAAGAAAAATCAAAAACATCATTTTGTAAATAGTGATAGCGTTTATTTAATATAGTTTATCTTTTTAATTTCCTTTAATTTGCATTTAAGCCCCTGTAGTTTATGTACTTTTTCTTTAGTTATAATCAACCACAACCTCTTTTCCGTTCAAATCTTCTCGATCACTACACGTTTGACTATTCTCGCACAACTCGTTGGGACTTAACGACCTGGGGAAACACTATACTCTCCTGATCTTCATTGCATTTGTGTCTAAGCTGTTTTAAGTTTGTTACGGCCGGCCATTCACAAGTGGTCGACTTGCGTGATAAAACTTGACGGTTTGGCACGAATCAAGTACTAAATAATTTCTATGTGAATACACATGCCTTCCCACAAATTAAAATGCATTACAGCATTAGTGCAGTATACAAACTCAACAACATTATTACAGTAGACAAGCTGTCTAATTAAAGTATCTCGTATGCTGAAGACATAATTGCATCCAGGTGATCATTTTACACTATACGATATACAAAATTATCACATCTTTTCCAATAGGAAGCAACTTGCTTGACATTTACTGATCACGTCATCCTTACCAAACTAAAGCACACAACATAAACACTTCCAAAATAATGTCAGACAAAATCATAACCGTTAAACAGCAGAACGTGCCTCACCAAAATGATCAAGCTTGATTTCATGGCTCAACATCCTGCCTGCTTGCCAAACATAATTCATGCAACTCATTAAGAACCCATCATTCGCCTGTGTGACCACCCAACACAAGAACCCTTGTACTACCAACAACACAAGTACTATGACCCCAACCAAATTTCGGAGGTGTACCAGGCACATTGAGAGTTCTCCAAGACGGTTTCTCCTCTGCAGGGTCCAACAAGAACACCTATGAAAGAGAGTGAAGCCCAGCAATTGAACCACCAAATATTATAAAACGCCCGCATGGCATACTCATAGCTACATGGTCAAGCCTAGGTGGTGGAACCACCGCACTTTGTGTCCCTACACCTGTAAAAGCATTGCACTGTGTGAGGTTACCACTCAGAGGTGATGATGTTTAGACACTCTTAAAGACTAAAATCATAGTCAAGTGAAAACTGATTATTTGTCATAATCAGCCAAAGTATAGCACATAATTAGTTTTTACATCATCGGATTTTCATCTATGAGTTGTTATTTATGTTCTGGGCTTCCCATTGGAATTTTATTTTGCCGGTTGTTCATAATTTTAGTTGTGGACATTCACTTTGCTAAAGGTATATACCTCACATCAGCCAAAGTATCTGGTTTTGGGACGCCAACCACCAGAAACAATGATTTGATCATTTGCAGTATTGATAGAACCTACGGTAACAATTAGGACAGAAGAGTTTCCAACCACATGCAACTCACTACTGACAGTGGTGAAACTTAAGTGACTGAACTAAAAGAATTCAATATATAGAGACACCACTAAAAAGTAGTATACCTAACATGAGCATAAATTTCTGGAGTAGAGACACCACTAAAAAGTTAAATTTAATTATGATTTTATATGTACTTTGATTTCAAACTTGAGATTTACTTTCAGAGTTTTCATTGCATGGATTTCTGCAAGTAATCCAAGGATCGCCATAGTCCACGGATTTGGTGGTTGATATGCGAGACTGTTTTTGCACGATTCCAAAATCTACAACAAGTCAAACTAAAATTGAGACATATAACCACAAGTGTTTTAGTAAATAAACAAAAACACAATAAGTAGCATACCTTAGAGGTAGATGGAATCACTCCAATCATTAGACCCTTTCTGTAGGCCTATAGGATTAATAAATAAAACTAATCATATACCGTCCCTAGGTGGTGCAGAATATATACTAAAACAATTAAGCTAAAGAGAGGAATACTCTACCTCCACAATTAAAGATTTTGGATCAATATGTTTAGCCCTTAGGACTTGATTTTTACCAATTGTGATCTTCCCTATCCAGCCACCAAGATTCTTTAGCAATTTACGCTCTCTATCGCTGGACTTTATAGGAGGAGACTAAGACTTTAGAGGAACCTGTTGCATTGCCACATGACATAATACTTTCTTAAGAGGAGACTTTATAAGAGGAGAATTTAGAAGAACAAGTTGCATTTATAAGTGCACCAATGAATAAGCTAGAAGAAATTACCTTGCAATTTTGATAACTTGCTTCGACCAACTCTTTGTTGAGTTGTTTAGAGTTAATTTTCTCAACGAAATCAATGTACAGCATGTGAAAATTAGGTTCCATGCTCGCTCTATCATCATGATCATTAACACATTCAGAAAATGAAATGTCTACTTGTTGCTTATAAATAATCTCCATGAAACGAAAAGGTCGTATAGTCTCTCACCTTTTCATAACTAAATACTCTGCAAACCAGGTATAGTATTTTTCATCTAGAATCTCTTTGCATTCTTTTGCTTTAGTGTCAGTATTGTCAGCTAATAAATTATTGATAATTAATGAGATCTTATCCTGAATATCTGATGGCGGGGTCTCTATCGACGTTTCACTACTTTCAGCGGCAGCAAGCAGTGTCTCAATGCTTGCTGCAGATCTATAACCTGAAATGAACAAACAATATAAACAAGAACGTGAGAATATGTGCATGTAACGACCCACACAAGGCTTTTTTTATGAGTACAGAAAACCTACTAGCTGTGTTAACTGTTCTCAATTAGTCTGAAGAGCTACTCATACTTTGAGGCTACATTTGAACAAGAAGAAACAAAAGCAATGTCAACAACTTATCCTGAATAATTGAGATCAAATAACTAAATTAAAACAGTGTTTCCATCAGTTAAACCTTTTTTCAAAAGATACCTTGAACTGCGCAAGCATATTAACGATTGCACCGACTGTCGACTGACCACGAAACATTTTCTGGATATAAGAAGTTGCCTTTTCTGATATATGATCTTTGTATAATTTTGAAGGACCACCGGGAGCTCCAGTGTTCTCTTTCTTTGGATTATTGTCCATACATGTCACATATAAACTCTCCATCTTTTCACAAAGTCGATCAGAAGAGATGTTAGGATTTAGAAAATCCAGTTGTTAAAGTGTCGGTCACCTCAAGTATATGTAATCGTTAGAAAGCTCGTAGTCGTAGTCATTTAATGTTAGTTAGTATTTAGTTAAGTAACACCGTGGAGGACGGACGGGTCTTTGCCCACTGTATGCCTGATCCACAACTCATAGGAGGCGTTTTGTGTAAGATACTATAAATACCCTCTACCTCCCAAGGTAGAGGGTTGGAGCTCATAATAAGATTTTTCTTTCTCTCACTAAGCTTCCTAAACCTCTAAACTTTCTCTCTCTAAAACTCTAAGCCATACGCCCCTATTTAATATGTTATGATGTGTTTATGAAATCCAATATGTTACAAATAGTATCAAGAGCTATGGTTTGATCATCTCTCTTACATGTTCTTGGATTTCTAGTGGTTTTATATGGTTTTTGGGTTTGAAAAAGTTTAGTGGTATTTGCATTATTTGGAACATTTCTAGTGTTAATGTTTGGATTTTGATTGTACTTTTGTGTTTAGAATCACTATAAGTGCTTAGGTTTTGATTTGGAAGGCTTGAATCAGCGTGGTTGGGTTGTTTTTGGATTGAAAAGTGGTGGTTTTGAATATTTCATCCTAGCGACTTGAGTCTCGTACTTGATTTCTTCATAGCGACTTGTCTCTACGTTTTAATCGACTTGTTGGTGTTGTGTGAAGCGACTTGTGCACTAAGCGATTTGTCTTTTGAGACAAAATGACAAAAAGGACAAAGTAGTGGACGTACTGTTTTGTCTAGCGATTTGTCACTAGCGACTTGTCCATCTAGCGAGTTGTTACTCAAGCAACTTCTGTGTCTAGCGACTTGTCACCAGCGATTTGTCTTCATAGCGACTTGTGTCACTAGCAACTTGTTCTTCTAGCGAGTTGTCACTCTAGCAACTTGTGTGTCTAGCAACCTGTTACTAGCGATTTGTCTACATAGCGATTTGTGTCACACAAGCGACTTATCACTCTAGCGACTTGTCCCTTGAGCAACTTGTATACCTAGCGACTTGTCTTCAAGGCTTGAAGTGAGTTGGTTAATTTTTTTTTCTGTTTGTTACATTTTACGGTTTTCTCTTGATTTAGTAAAATCCCGTGAAAGAATCTATTTCCCGGTTTAATCAAAGAGTTATAAAATCCCGTGGAATCTGTAATCATGTCTACCAACGTGCCTACAATCATCTCTTCTGTAGCTAAGGATGTTCAAGCAGCATGATCAGATACTCGTCCACCCATGTTAGATAGGACTGATTATGACTCATGGGCTCAACGAATCAGGTTGTACTGTTTGGGAAAGGAAAATGGGGTTAACATTCTCAAATCAATTGATGAAGGACCTTATCAGATTGAGACTACCAGAGACATACTCGAAACTGCTGCGGATGGTTCAGTGATCTTAGGTTTGGACAGACCAAAGACGTATGATGAGCTCAATGAAAAGGAGAAAAAGAGATACGATGCTGATATCAGGGCTTCAATCATTATACTTCAGGGTCTACCAAAAGACATCTACAAGTTAATCAATCACAACACTGAAGCCAAGGCAGTTTGGGACAATGTAAAGATGCTTCTCTCTGGTTCTGAATTGACCAAAGAAGACAGGGAATCTCAATTGTATAATGATTTTGAGAACTTTAAGATGAACCCTGGAGAAAGTGTCACTGAATACTATGTGAGGTTCCATAAACTTGTGAATGATATGAGGAATATCAAAATGACCATGCCAAATATTCAGCTCAATTCAAAGTTTGTGAACAACATGAATCCCGAATGGCACAAATTTGTCACCTCAGTCAAGCTAACCAAAGGATTAAGGCACACCAACTATGAGCAATTGTATGCCTTCTTACTTCAGAATGAGAAGCATGCTATGTTTGAACGAATGATTCTTGAAAAGTTCAAATCTAATCATGGAGAGGCAAGCTTATCAAATGACTCAACAGCATTCTACACAAATGTAGGAATTACCACCAAAGCTTCTCAAGTCATACCAATGGGTAACGGTAACCACAAGCTCATTCCAGATCCATCATATAAGCCTCCAGACCCAAACACAATCATGGAACATTTCATCCATCAGAACTGCATCCAATCTACACAATCATGCTATTGTCAGTGATGGTAAGATCATGGTGCAACCAGTGCAAGGAAGACAATATGAACAAGGAAAGGGTGGAGTAGGTGGAGGGTATGTGGCTAATCAGAATCGTGGAAGGAATGCAAATCAAGGACAAGGAAATCCAATCAAGTGCTACAACTGTGGTGGTGAAGGACATATTGCAAGGAACTGCACATCCCCAAAACGCCCTCAAAATGCAGAGTATTTCAGGGACAAGATGCTGCTGGTGCAAGCTCAGGAAAATGGAGCGGTTTTGGATGAAGAAGAGTTGCTGTTTCTTGCTAAGGGAAATGCCAAAACATATGATGTTGATGTGGATGATCAGCCAATTCAGGAAATAGGTCACAATCATCAAAATGCCTTTCAAGTTGCTGACTGTGATGCATTTGACTCTGATGTCGATGATGAACCTACTGCCCAAACAATCTTCATGGCTAGAATTTCACCAATGGTCTCTCCAAAGGTCTCATCACCACAACAGACTGGTCCACCCAAAGATTCAATCATTTCAGAGGTATTAAAACTATACGATGAAGTTGATGAGCAAAAGATAAATAACAAAGTACAATCACATGAAACTAATGAATCAGATATAGATAATGTGGGTAATAGTAATATTGTCCCATATGATCAATATGTGATACAAAGTGAAAGTGAGATCGTACCAAGTGATGCATCTTCTGCATTCAATGATGACTATGTTTTTGATGAATACACATCATGTGCTCCTGATGATTCTGTTATCTGTGAACTGAATGCCTATAAAGAACAAGTTGCCATTTATGAACAACGTGCTAAGTTTGAGCTAACTACCCGTGAGCAGGAAATGGATGACCAAATGCGTACAATTATTAGAAAAAGTAAGTTTAGGGAAGAAATATTAAAACAAGAGCTAGATTCCTTAAATGACAAACTAAACAAAACTGTTAAGCAAAAGCAAGAACTTCAAGAAAATGTTAAAGTGCTTAAACATGAATTTAATGCTAAGGAATCAAAACTTTTAACTGATTTTTCCAACCTAAAAACTTTGAAAAACAAGCTTGAAAATGAGTTGTACGTACAAGGGAATACCATTCAGAATGCTCACATGATCACTAAGCACAGAGTCTTAAGCGATAAGCATAGTATTCCCCTAGTAGAGGAGCCAAATCCTGAGTACTATAAAAAGGCTAAAGCTTTCCATACGATTGTATATGATGGTAATGAGATCCTCAAGCCTAGGTAAACACCATCATGTATTGGAAGCATGGAAGAGGATAGAAAATTAGAAGATGCCTCTAGGGAGAAAATGGATAAGAAGCTAAAAGATCCTCAGTGCAAAAAGCAAAACATAAATGATTACACTAAAGAAAATTGGATTTCCCTGAACATGTTTAAGCCTCAAACTCAATTAACCCCAGAACAAGTTTTTTGGAAAAAAGACATGGATATGCAAAAAGCAAATGTACTTGTTGAAACAAACACTCCCCTCAAGAAAATGCCTCCAGCTACTGTGTATCCTCCGAATACACCAATACATTTAGTTCCTAGAACTATTCCCACTAAGAGAAAGACCTTAATCAGCCTGTATGTTGTTTATCAACTATTCGTTGATTTTGAGAAGACATGTAAGAAAAGAATCACACCTACAGGGATAACTGAAGGGGAGAAGGGTTTTGAGCAAACTAAAGAATGCTATTTAACTGAAGTCATGCCTTTCTTTAAACAATTAAAAAATCAATTTGAGAGTCTTCAAAAGGGGATAGACTCATAGATTAAAGAAATTGAAAAAGAATTTGATGCAATGATAGTTGAGGTCAATAATTATGAACGGGAACTTAAATATAATGAAATTGAAAGAAAGAATCTGCATATCTTAAATGAGAACTTGATTTCGAGTTGTGTTGCTCAAGATGTGTTTTATACTGTTACTAAGTATTCTATTACTGCTTCTAAATTTCATGAAATATCTGTTGCTTTGAAAGTTTCCCATGAACGTGTCATTGAGCTTGAAAACAAAAACTCAAAACTAAATGAGAAAATTGACCAGGATGATCACGATAATTTGGTAAAACACTTTTCTAAGTTGGAAGTTAAACATTTTGATTTGCAACTAAAATATCAACATCTCAAAGAAAATGTTAAAACCTCAAACATCAAGATATCCTCGGATGTTCCAGAGTTTGATGCAGTTTTTGAAATAAACAAACGTGACGAACAGATTCGAGCTCACTGTAACACGATCAGAAAGTTGAAAACCCAAATTTCACAATTAAAGGTTGAAAAGAACAATGTGACTGGCTCCCAAATGCCTCCTCCTTTAGATTCTCAATTTTCTCAAAACTTTCATCTTCAAAACATCATTAACGTATTACAACAAGAAAATGAGAGTTTTCTAGAAGAAAATGAAAAGGTCAAACAAAACTTCAAAGAGTTATATGATTCAATGAAAGTCACTCGTGACAAAAACAATGAAAAAATAACTTCGTTACAAAAGGAAATTGAGAATCTGAAGAGTCAGGTAAAAGGGAAAATGCCACTTGTCTTTAATGAGAATGTTGCATCAAAGTCATCTGCAGATTCTAAATATACTATGACTGTTAAATACATTCCTCCTCATCTTAGAAATAATGAACTTGTGTTTCATAACTATTTCTGTCACCTTAAGGATAGTCTAGAATGTCACCGTGAGATTGTAGAATAGGATAGCATAAATAAGCCACTTGATAGTGAAATTAGGTATGCATGCTTATATGCCAAACGATCTCAGGAGCTGTTAGAATGTTTAAGAGCAACATGCCCTAAATCCTTATGTGGGAAAGATAAAGCTGTGATGCCTTGTTCTATGCCTAGTGCTAAGTATGCAACCCATTCTATGCCGAAAGTCAAGCATGTGAGCTTTGATGTGCCTATAAGTACTTCAGATCCCAGCACTTCTAGATCAGGAATGCAAAAGGTAGCAAAACCAACTAATGTTCCCATAATTCCCTCTACAGGAGTAATCAATGGTACAAAAGCAAGCAGGTCAAAGCCTCCAAGCAATACAAAGCAAGATAGGACCTCGCAAGCTAAGAGTGATCAATGGAAGAGAGTAGAAGACCACCCTAGGAACATTAAGTTTGATCTGAATAAAACGAATCGTGTTGATTCTAGTATTAGCTATAAGCGTACTGTAATTAATTCAAATTCTGCTACTATTTGCAAAACATGTAATGAATGCTTGATGTCTGGTATTAATCATGAATGTGTTGTGAATGAGATGAGTAATACTGCAAAATCTCCTGTTAAAATGGTTAACACTAGACAACAGGATAAAAAGGGCAGAAGACCAAGGAGGAAGTGGGCTAGAAAACATTGGAAACCAACATGAAGAAAATTTAGTAATGTAGGTTATCATTTGATACCTACTGGCTGTAAATTCAATCTTAATGAGTTGTTCCCTAAATTATCTATATCAATGCCCATTAGGAAATGGATGCCCACTGGTAGAACTATACCTTTAAGAAGTGAACATACTTTGAATAGATCTACTGTTTCTACTAGCCAGACTTCTACCTCTAATGATTTTATTGATTCTGTTTTTGATGTGGATGTTCCAATATTGCTTTCTAACCAAGTGGAACCCATTCTTGCGTGGGGATCCCAATTATCCAGTTATCCATTTTTGTCTGTGTTCAACTGCAGGTCGTTCAAATCGTTCTGTGGTACTTGGACTCAGGCTGTTCCAAGCATATGACTGGAGACCGCTCGTGACTCATGAACTTCGTGAGTAAATTTATTAGGACTGTTAGATTCGGGAACAATCATTTTGGTGCAATTATGGGTTATGGAGATTATGTTGTTGGTGATAGTGTAATCTCCAGGGTATATTATGTTGAAGGTCTTGGTCATAACCTGTTTTCTGTTGGTCAATTCTGTGATTCTGATCTAGAGGTGGCTTTTAGAAAACATACTTGTTTCGTCAGAGAACTTGATGGTGTGGAACTTTTAAGAGGAACACGTGGTTCAAACCTATACACCATCTCTATCGAAGACATGATGAAGTATTCTCCAATTTGCTTGTTGTCAAAGGCTTCAAAAACAAAGTCATGGTTATGGCACCGTCGTCTCAATCACTTGAATTTCGGCACCATTAATGATCTTTCCAGAAAGGACCTTGTAAGAGGCTTACCCAGATTAAAGTATGAAAAAGATCATCTTTGTTCAGCATGCCAATTCGGAAAAAGCAGGAAATATGCCCACAAACCCAAACCCGCAAACTCAGTTATGGAAGTTCTTCATACTCTTCATATGGATTTGTGCGGACCTATGAGAGTGAAAACGATAAATGGGAAGAAATATGTATTAGTCGTTGTTGAAGACTACTCTTGATTTACTTGGGTTAAGTTTTTGAGGACAAAGGATGAAACTCCAGATGTCATCATCAAACTTATCAAACAGCTGCAGGTTCGACTTAACAAGACTGTTAGAATTATTCGAACAGACAATGGCACTGAGTTTGTTAACAAAGACTTAAGTCAATTTTATGAAAGCATTGGAATCAGTCATCAAAGAAGTGTTCCATGCACGCCTCAACAGAACGGTGTAGTTGAAAGGCGAAATCGGACCCTTGTTGAAGCTGCAAGAACAATGCTAATTTACTCAAAGGTTCCAATATTTCTTTTGGCTGAAGCCATTGCCACTGCTTGCTACACCCAGAATCGTTCCCTCATACACACCACTCATGGAAAAACTCCATACGAACTTGTCCATAAACGAAAACCTAATCTCTCCTACCTTCGTGTATTTGGTGCTTTGTGCTATCCAACGAATGACAGTCAAGATTTAGGTAAATTAAGAACTAAGGCGGACATTGGAGTTTTTGTGGGTTATGCACCAAACAAGAAGGGTTACCGAATCTACAACAAAAGAACTCGAGATATCATGGAAACTATTCACGTCACGTTCGATGTGCTGCCTGGGAAAATGGCTCCAGGACAATCAAGTTCTGGACCCGCATCACAACCTTCATTAAGTAGTCCCATTAGTTCTTCTCTTGTACAAAATCCCTCACCAGCAATTCCATATGTACCCCCTTCGGAAGATGATTTGAAGAAATTATTTGATCCAATGTTTGATGAACACTATGAGCCTACTGCTAATGATCAGTCAAATCCATCAACAGAGGCTGTCCCTAACCCAGTCAACATAGATAACCCATCAGTTTCTATGTCATTGAGTCAAGAAGCGCCTACTGCATATCACTCATCCTCATCATCAAATCCTCAATCATCGAGTGTACATCATGGAAATGTGTCTGGCACCTATAATGGAGATAACCCCTTTGCTACTCCCGAAGATGCTCCATTTGAGAACATATTTTCTCCTGAACCAACTTCAGAACCATCTTCATCTGGAGATCCAAACTCTGCTACTTCAGTTCCTCAACAACAACCACACGAACACCTTAGAAAATGGACACATGACCATCCATTGGACAACATCATTGGAAATCCTTCTCGCCCAGTATCCACTCGCAAACAACTTGCAACTGATGCCTTATGGTGCTTCTTCAACTCCGTACTATCTAAGGTCGAACCAAAAGACGTTAAAACTACCATGAATGAAGACAGCTGGGTCAATGCCATGCAAGAAGAAATTCATGAGTTCGATCGACTAGATGTATGGGAATTAGTACCTGCTCCTGACTGTGCTATGATCATTGCTCTAAAGTGGATCTTCAAAGTAAAACTTGATGAGCATGGTGATGTGCTAAAGAACAAGGCTCGATTGGTTGCAAAAGGATACCGTCAAGAGGAGGGTATTGACTTTGAAGAATCATTTGCTCCAGTTGCACGCATCGAGGCAATCAGAATCTTCTTGGCTAACGCTGCAAGTAATAACATAGTAGTCTATCAGATGGATGTAAAGACGGCTTTTCTTAACGGAGGTCTTAAAGAAGTCGTATACGTCAGCCAACCTGAAGGTTTTGTGAATCCAGAGCATCCTACTCATGTCTATCGCTTGAAGAAGGCCCTTTACGGTTTGAAGCAAGCTCCAAGGGCATGGTACGACACGCTATCAAAGTTTCTTCTATCTAATGGATTCAGCAAAGGAGCAGTTGATCCGACATTGTTCACCAGAAAGTCAGGCAAACATTTAATTCACGTTCAAATCTATGTTGATGATATTATTTTTGCCTCGACTGACCCCAATGAATGTGACAGTTTTTCTGAGGAGATGGGCTCCAAATTTCAAATGTCAATGATGGGACAAATGCCATTTTTCTTGGGACTACAAATTTCACAAAGTCCTGGAGGCATTTTTATCAATCAATATAAATATGCTAATGAAATCTTAAAGAAATTTGGATTTGATTTTTGTGACCCTGTTGACACTTCCATGGTGGAGCGTACTAAACTGGATGAGGACCACTCAGGGATCATGGTTGACCAAACTAAATATCGTAGTATGATTGGGTCCCTGATGTACCTTACTGCGAGTAGACCAGACATTATGTTCGCTGTATGCATGTGTGCTAGATACCAGGATAAGCCTACCAAAAAGCACCTTGAAGCGGTTAAACGGGTCTTTCAGTATCTCCAAGGAACCATCAACATGGGACTTTGGTACCCTAAGGACACCGGTATGTCACTAACAGCCTATGCAGATGCTGACCATGCAGGGTGTCAAGATACACGTCGTAGCACATATGGTGGTGCTCAGTTTTTGGGTGATAAGCTTGTGAGCTGGTCTTCAAAGAAACAAATGAGTACTTCTATATCCTCCACAGAGGCAGAATACATAGCCATGTCATCTTGTTGTGCTCAAATCCTATGGATGAGATCCCAATTATCTGACTATGGCTTAGAATTCAACAAAATCCCTCTGTATTGTGATAACAAGAGTGCCATTGCTCTCTCATGCAACAACTTTCAACATTAAAGAGCAAAGCATATCGACATTCGACATCATTTCATCAGGGAGAAAATGGAGAACGGTGTGGTGGAACTATATTTTGTGAGGACTGAATATCAGTTAGCAGACATCTTCACCAAAGCTCTTCTTAGAGAACGTTTTGAGTTTATCCTTCCACGACTTGGTCTAAAGAGTCTACAACCGGAAACACTCAAACGTCTTCAAGAGGAAGACGAGGAGTAAAAGTTTTTCTTCATCCATCTCTTGTAAATATTTTTTTTCAAAAAAAAGCAAAATACAAAATTATAAAACCCCCAAAAAGAAAATAGAAAAATATAAAATTTCAAAAAATCTATAAAAATAAGAAAATCTTTGAAAAAGCGAAAAAAATATTTTTTTCTTTCTTTCATCTTTTTTCTATTCTTCGATAACATCTACGGTATTTGATTTGTCACTCTAAGAATGACACGGGTATTTAGATGAAGTTCGGTTGTATATATGCTTTAAAAAAATTTGAGAGAAAGAAAAACAAAGGTTTATAGTCATTTTAGACTGTACCCTAGTTTTAAAAGAAAGAACAGAGCCATGCTTTATCTTATTTTTCAAATCTCATGCTCTGATTCTAAAAACAAATGTTTGTCACCAAAAAGACAAATGTTTCCTTCACAAATATTTTTCCTTCTATCACTTCTTCTGAAAAATATTTGTTATCTAATGAAAACTAAATAGCTTTGAAAAAAAACTCGGACTCAATTTTTGAAAATCATCTGGACTTGAAATTTGTCAAAATCTCTATCTCTCAATCAACAACTTATGTCATTGATTGAGGGGGAGAATGATTTCAATTAAATCTAAAAGGTTATTTGTTAAACAATTGCAATGTCTTATACAATTGGTTCAGTCCTTGGCTAATGTTATGTTTTCATAAGATACTTAAGCATGCTTGAACATTGGAGTTTAAAGTCTCAAAATCTGATTCTTATCAGTTAAAATATTCTTCAAAAGCAAGTCACAATTCTCCTCCAAAGTGTTCAAAGTTAATTTAAATCAATAGAGATCATAAATCTCAATAGATTTGAAAATTGTGATCGAGGGAGAATATTGTGATTTAAATTGGATGTAAACTGATAATTCGATAAATGGTTTTGTAAGTGATTAGCAAGCTCTCCTCCCTACATGTGCCAAATGATTTCAAATTTTCCATGCACATGTTAAGGGGGAGCACCTATATCAAACCAAAAAGGATTGAAATGTGATTGATTTGTCTCTAAGTGCAGGTTTTCCCTAATATGTGCAAAACACTTTCGAATCTCGATGCACATATTGAGGGGGAGCAACTTTTTGAGAACCACATCCTTTCCCAAAAATATCTTTAACAAAGTATTTGAAACACTAATTTTAATCGGGAAGGTGATGTAGATATTTTAGAAAATGGTAATCAAAGAAGTGAATTCTTCCTCTTGCCTCCATGTGCCAAAACGATTTCAAATATACGATGCACATGATGAGGGGGAGATTTTTCTGAAATATCAAAAACAATTCAGGTACAAAATGCTTTGATAATATATCACAAGTACATGGATTGATTTTCAAATGGTTTTCAATTGGTTCCAATGGCAGAATAACAATACCAAAAAGACTGACCAAATTTACTTTATGTATGGAGATATAAGGATGGTTAGGTTAGGTATTCGTTCCCACGATCCCGCCAGAGCCGGAGGGATCTACCCAGGGACAATCCACTAGATAGTGTAGAAGTCCTTAGGTGTGATGAAAAAAGGAGATAAATGAGAAAGGGGAAGAGTGTGGATTGAGACAGAGCTAGTACTGGAATAAACCCAACAAGGTTCTAGTTATGAAGTCTCGGTAAGCACTGAAGGGGTTGAAGAATGAAAAATAATTGAAGGTGAAATGGGTGAAAAGAAATAGCCCTCCAATAATTCAGCCTTAGGGCAGAAACCGGGTTCAATACATATGTTACTGGTGGTTACTAAGGTAACACCGGTATTGAAGACAAGACGTCATGGACCCAGTGACACACTTCACTACATCTTCCCAAGCTACTCAAGTTCCTCTTAAAAGGACTTGTTTCATTCTTACGGGGAACCTACATTAGCTATCGACCTTCTCTTAGATATTGTTGATATTGAAGAAGGAGACCCTCTCCCTAGTCGCCAGCATAGGAACCAAATGTGCACTATTGAGTCTAGAGCCATGAGATCATCAATAAATCTCATTAGGATACTGTCAATGAAGACTCTCTGTTTCACACAATGTGGAAAGAGAGAATATATTTTAAGACTCCTACGCATTATCCTTGTGGTATTGCCAGAACATCTGAGTGATATGCAAACATATTCACAATGAAGATGGAAAGCCTTCTAGAGCCAACATCAAACAAGCTCTTGGTAGGTGGCATGTGAGATCTATCCAATAGATCAACCATGTGACAATTGAATAGAAACAATGGGGCGATTCAAAATTATGAATCAATCCTAGTTCAGGTTATGGATTGACGGATACCCTTGAAAACCCAGTCGTTGTGCGCAAAAATCAGTTTTCTATGGCATATCGACTGTGTATCACATTTTCAAATATCAAAAGGTGTTTAAGATTGAAAATTGATTTTTCATATAAAACCTTCGTTGTATTGCGAAAAATTATTTCTGATATGCAATACACGATTGTTTTTCAAATTATGTTTAATCAATCAGTAAATCTTAATTTGCTGGTTCACTCACTCCGTGTTGTCTTCTTTGAGACGTTCCGGTTTGAGAACGGCTAGAGCAGTTGCGAAACCCTGTCAAGGAGATTCTTCGGAATTATACCTGATCACAGGCAGTACTTGTACTGATCAACGGGGAACCGTGGTCCGTGTACCTCAATTCAATGAAAGTGATCAAAGACACTTTTCGTGTGCTTTTTTGCTAACTGTTGTATACAGGTACACCCAACGTTTGCAGCTGATCAGAATTGAGAGGTCAATCCATAGCCGCATGCTCACACAACACATTCATCTCTAATGAAATCATGATAAATGCTTCAACGACTCTAATATTCTCACTCCATGCTTCTGCTACGCTGCTGCAAATATCATGAATCAACTAAAGCTTCCGCTACTCTGATGAGAAGAAATCATGATCCAGAATGTGAGCATGTCGGTCCAATGTCACAACATCACATAATGTCAACACTACAAAGGAAGAGTCAGAGATTTATGGAAGCTGATGATCTCAGAGTTGGCTCAAAACTCATCATCATGTGGATCAGTTAAAGACCTCCACTTAGATTAATCAAACATGTAAAACATGAAGAATCAAAGACTACGGGCTACAGAGCAATGAACTTAAACAAGAATCCAAGAACAATCTTAATGTAATATCTGTTAGTATTCAATGTAATTTGAGGTGACCTCCCTTAGGGGGAGATTGTTAGGATTTAGAAAATCCAGTTGTTAAAGTGTCGGTCACCTCAAGTATATGTAATCGTTAGAAAGCTCATAGTCGTAGTCATTTAATTTTAGTTAGTATTTAGTTAAGTAACACCGTGGAGGACGGACGGGTCTTTACCCACTGTATGCCTGATCCACAGCCCGTAGGAGGCGTTTTGTGTAAGATACTATAAATACCCTCTACCTCCCAAGGTAGAGGGTTGGAGCTCATAATAAGATTTTTCTTTCTCTCACTAAGCTTCCTAAACCTCTAAACTTTCTCTCTCTAAAACTCTAAGCCATACGCCCCTATTTAATATGTTATGATGTGTTTATGAAATCCAATATGTTACAAGAGAGCAAGCGGGTATGCAGTTGAAGGACCTTAAAGATAACACGGGTTTTAACAATTGATATGACTAGAAAAATATTGAAAGTAAATAGTAATGTCATGATGTCCATAGGTAAAACCTTTGAAAATGTGGGAGCGGTATCCTTATAAATATTCCAAATTTCACAAGAGTTATCTTCGACCTCCTTTAGGAATTTAAGGCACTCCTGAGAAGGTTAAAATGTCTCTTAGTGTAAATATCATCAATAAGGAAACATCGAGTAACGAAAAGAGTAGGTTAAAAGAAAACGGGATCGAAAGTCACCGAGTCTAATATTAACACATAAATCTCCTAAAGCATTATATACCAAAACAAATCAGACTATTATTGAACTGAAGTAATACAAATTTGTAACTGTATCTGGCACACTAACAATTTTCAAAAAATTGTTTCATGTCAACTTAACCCGACATGTACAAAAATCTACCCTTTGACCTAAACTGCTTATGCAGCTTCACCTTTAATCTATAACATCAGTGAGCTTCACAATTATACTCACCTCAATAAAAGAGTCTTCGTGTGCAATTAATTTAGTGGTCAACCATTCCTCCAAATGTATGTATTCTTTTTGCGAAGCAAGAGCAGCCAATCTAATTCCGAGAGACATGGGTACCAAATCCAGAACAGATAATAAGATCTGTTACACCAATGGTTTAGAATAATTGTAACAGATGAACATGTATTTATGGGAACAAATCAAACAAGAATATCGGACCTCTAACTCGTGAAACAAGTCCACAACTCTACTCATGTTTTGTAGATCAAAGTTGAGAGTATCATTTAAAACTATTGAAAACAATACAGAGTTGACATGCCACAGATGTAGTATAATACCCTTCATGGAAGGGTCTTTAAGTAGCCGTGGTAAAACGGTTACACAAACTTCATATTGGAACAATATCATCAACCAAAAAGACTACATAAAACGGCATACCTTAATTAATAGTTAAAAGACATTACAATAACATGAGCCATCGCAAGTAAAAGAATTTCGGGGAAACTCTTAAGAGGAAATTCGAGCAATGACCAAACAGATGTTGCATGGCCTCCCGTATGTGCAAGGCATACCTGACTTGATAAGGACGGTGGTGGTGCCGGAGTTAGTCTAATCGAACAATATCGGTGGTGGTGGATAACGACGGTTGTGGTGTCGGAGTTAGCTAATCAAACAATTTCGGTGATAACAATGGTGGAGTGTGGCGGATTTAGGGTTTCGGTGAGTTCCGACGGTGGAGTGTGGCGGAGTTAGGGTTTTGGTGACTTTCGACGGTGGAGTGTGGCGGAGTGTGTGAAATTCACTTAAGTGTGTGAGATCCGGTTTTTATTTTTGATTTTAGTGTGGGATGATTTGGGATTGGGGTTCTGATTTGGGTGGGATGATTAAACTGTTTTTAGTAAGCAGAAGCTTTAGTAAGCAAATGACAAAAATTGTGTATGTAGTCTATGTAAAATGACAAAAAAATCCTTTGATAAAAATACGGTTGCCCAGCGCTTTTTAGTTGCCCAAAAAACAATACCTTACATATACGGGACACTTGTCACAATATCGATGAGTTGCCCAATGACAGCGGTTGCCCTCGGTTCATTTTCAAATAAAAAAACAGTGGTCCGGAAAGTGACTAGCCTCAAGGCGCCGGGGGCATTTGCCTCATTTTTATCTTAAAATTATTACTCTAATATTATTGTTTGATATTAAAACCTAGGTACTAAATTTAGTTTAGTTTTCAGATGTTATTATGATACTAGTTTTTCTTATATTTTTTTACTTATGTACTTTAAGTTTACTTTTCAATATATTTAAGTCATAGACGTACAAGTGGTTGTTTTTCAAGGCGATCTGACAAATCATCACTAGCTCGAGACAGAAAATGACAGAGAAATTTTCTTCCTCGAGACACGGATATTAATAAAATTAAATGTCATTAGAAGATCTATGATATTAACACAATTGTACAGTTATGTCATATTAATTTGTTTAACCACAATAGATGTTCTATGATATTAAGATAATACAGTAATAATTATTAGTAACTAAATTAAAAATAGAATAATATTAAATTGATTATTATGAGTGATACTAAAACACATTTTCTATGATATTAAAATGTTCTGTGATATTAAGATCACAATAATTATAGGCTGTCATGTAATGAGTAATACTAAGATAGATTTTCTATGATATTTAAATTCTTTATTATGACAATACATCAACCTTAATTAATCATTTTTGAACACATACACATGCCAATTCATATTTGAACACATTTTATAATGGAAATATGGATCAAACGACCCATTTCATTCATTAACCATAACCATATTTTTACAATTTTAAGACAAGTAAACAATGACAAAATAAACTATGTTCATCTTAAACAAAATAACTGCAACAAAGGCCGGTACACTACCCATACTTAGTACCTACGTTCATCTTAAACAAAAGAAACCCAACCCAACATCCATCACGTATACCTCTACCTCAATGCAAACTCAATCTTCTTGTGAATCTTGTCCCACTGTTGCCTTACCATCTTCACCAACCTTTTCCCTACGTGTGTCAATAATTTGTAGTCTTCTAAGCTTCTTCGTATTGTCCCTTGTAATTCTTGAACGTGAAAAGTTTCGAAATGCAACAATCAGCTCCCCCATACGCCCGACCCTTTCAGTAATATTTTTGGACTTGTTCTCCAAAGTGTGTGCATGTTTCATGTCTTGAAGAATCTCTATCTGGTAATGGCCAAGCATAATTTGTTGGAAATGTATATATTTATAAAACCGTGCATGTCCGGATTCGAACTCGTAACCACGGGATTGCACACATTAGTGAATGAGAATTAAAGTCATAACTAATGTAAAATGATTACAATTAATTATTACACAAAACCCGACTAACGATCGTTAAGTATTTAACGGGAATGACTAACGACCGTTAAATTTAAAAAGGAGAGAATATATGGTGAATAACTTAAACATGGAAAAGATACGGGTGTCCCCTTTTCTTTCTCATAGTGGCCGGCCAAGGGGGGCTTCTCCAAGCCCAAACCCTAACGTTTTCCCTAAGTTATTATATCACTATATATACAAGACCTAGGGTGAAGGTTTATGGTTAACTTTTGTGCATTGAATTAACCCTAGATCTCTCCTCTCTATTTCTTTTGCATAGCCGGCCGAAACCCCCTCCAAAGGGTGTTTTGGTTTTGTTTTTTCTTATAAAACAAGGGTTTGTGTTAGATCTAGCAATCTCTTGATTCGTGGTTAATTCGTGTGTACAAAACTTGTGACAACCCGTACTTTCAGGTCATTTCTAGACACAATTTATGCCTCATTATTTCAACATTTATTGTAAGATTGGTTTACTTGTTCCAAATTCGCGTAACCTTTATGGTTTAGCGGCGAATTCATGATCATAACATCACGTACATTTCATATGGACTAAGATTAGTCTACATTCCATTGACATCATTTGCATCAAAACAATTCATTCATGACATTTCATTTCACATTTATCGCGTAATTTTTATATTTAATAAACGTAATCGCGTGAGTTATTATTTTGTATATTTAATCCATTACTTTCAAAAATGATCCCGATGTATTTTTAAACTTACATTTAGTTTATAAAAACTATATTTTTAGTTTTCCTAGTGTTTCAAATTTATTTCGTATATAAATCGTTAAAATTATATTATTACGTTGTGTTTCTTAAAAATTATACGATAATTATTTTATCACCCAAATTTCACAAGGAATGTATTTTACAATTTTTATTATATCATTACAATCTATTTTGACCTATTAAAAACTTACTTGTACCAAAATTTCCATTTATCCTACAAATTACTTACATTTTCTTTACAAATTACACAAATATATACATATACTTACTTTTAAAAAAAAAAAAACACAAAATGTCTACATCCCTCCCCCTTGGCCGACAAGGGGAGGGTGTATTTATTGATTGAGTATGGTTGCTTGATTGTATAATACTATGCATTATATAAAAGTCTTACTTCATAGATTTTACTCATTCATCTCATACATTTCACATAGTTAGAAAATAATTCTCTCCTTGTTTCCTTGCTTCTAAAACCGGCCATACATCAAGAGATCAAAGGGGATCAAAATTTTCAAGTTCAAGTGTAATTACAATCTAGTATATACTCTATATAAGGTTTTGAAATAAAAACCAAGAGTATTTAGGCTAATCCTTGTTACTTTCACCTCATCATTTTCACTTGTAAGCTTGTTTTTATCATTTTCATGTTTCCTTTTTCATTTCATATGAATCTTTTCATTTTTGGAGATAGTATGCATGATATGTGATTTATACCATTTTTCATGATTTATTGAGTTATATATACATATTGGTCATCCTATAAATATTCCCATGGTATTCTTTGGTCTTGATGGTGATTAGGAACCCATGACACCCTAAGAAGGTGTATGGTAGGATTAGATTAGCTTTGGAGTTGATTTGAAGGGATTAGAATAGGTTTTGTCCGGGAAAAACTATTTTCGATAACTATAATTTATGTTCTGTTCTTATTTCGATTTTCTGGAAAAACCGACAGTTGGTACGACATTTTGGTCTTGATATTTAGAAAATATACTTTAAAACGAATCCGTGGCCGCTTGAACGGATTAAAACGGACTTATAACGAAAAAGTTATGGATTTTACAAGTTTGACGACGAAATAAATAGTTTTCTGAAAATTCAGCTTGCTGTTTTTACTTTGTTCGGGTCAAAAACGAGCCTTAAGCTTCACAAATTATTTCGACTTGTCAAAAATATATTAGTATACTTTGATACGAAGCTAAGGACATATTATACGTAGAAAACGGATTTGAAACGACAAAGATATGCACGTTTTCATAAATTTGCCGTAACTATTATTTTCTGAAAAACTATATTATTTTTACGTTACAAGTGTTACATTAGCTGTAACGACCATGTTTGCGGCTGTTTTTAACAAGGATGTGGAACTTTTTGGAACGAAATGTCTTCTAGTAAAATCAAGTTCACCGGCCATATTTTTCAAAACAACAAGCTGTTTGAAAAGCGGAGTTATAGTGAATTAATTACGGATGTTCAAACTTGGCCGAAACTCATTTTTCTGCACAACAATTCAACAAAATCACTATCTTTAACCCTTAATATCTTTATGATCGAGACCTTTTGGACGAAAACTCCTGAACTGAAACTTCTAGATATTGATACAAACTTTCCAAAACCGTCGAGTTCGTTCTCTAACGATCGACGTACACCATTTTACGACTAGTTTTCCAAAGCCATTTTTGTTAATTTCATGAAAATTCCGACGACATTGTTTTGCGACGAAAAGTGAAAATTTCACCAAAAATCATTATAAAACCATTGTAGGATGACATTTTGACGTAAAAACTTGTAAAGTCATTTTTGGTTGGTCAAGACGTCAAAAGAGTATTTTTCGACGACAAGTAATATTTTTAAAACTCACAAATGGTATAAATAACATATGAAGTGCATGCATAACATTACATTGCAACTCATGACATATCATATCATTCGTAATAGGTCCAGATTGACGCATTACATTATACCTCAGTGTACTCACTCTTGTCATCACACCAGTCTACCAAGTGAGTTCATAGCCCCACTTTTACTCTTTTAACTGTTTTACAAACTCTTGGGGGAGATACATGCTACATTTTTAATCGAACACATATGCTTTGAACTGTATGCTATATCCGAATGTTTTATTGTCACTAAGTATTTGCCATGTTCGAAGTCCCTACATCATGAACCATTAGTCACTTGCGAGTGAGCGCGAATATTGTGAATAGGCCTATTGGAATTAACACTCCCGCTCCTATTGACCCAGTTAGGGGAAATCGAGCGCACTATATTTGAATCATTAAGGTAAATTGGCAAATTACCTATTAGGGCGGCGATGAAACGATGATTACCAATTTTTATTGGTGCGATGTTTACGCTTTGGTGTCATGAACTTAGTGAAATAAATACGATTTTGTTTTTAACGATGAGTGTGAAACCGTTTAACTCACACTACGATTATTGTGTTCAAACGAATTACTTAAACCTATGGATTTCACTCAACCTTTGTGTTGACACTTTTTAGCATGTTTTATCTCAGGTATCTAAGGCATTCACTTCATGGCATGCATTTGGACACATCATGGAGTCGCGATGACGACGCGTCTCACTTGGGTTTTACGTACTTTAAAACATCGTTTGAATTGTAACAAACTTATTTCCGCACAAGTTGATTTACATTTGGGACCTACTTTGTAAACTCTGATTATTTTATTAAATCAAACGATGTATTTTCTAAACGACACTTTAGGTCGTTCAATATAACTGTGATTGTGATGCTATGACAGTCAATCCCCAGGAATTCCATTCCGCTGCAAAACAGGTAATTTGGGGGTGTGACAAAACTGTGGTGGTAAGACATTATTCTTGCACCAATTTGGTTTTAGTTGTAAAACGGTAAGTGACAACTCTTTAAACCACTTCATCATCTTTGTTAAAGAGATATAACCAATTGCAAGAGGTATGTTACGCGTTTATATTTTCAGTTAATTAATTGCTATTATATTCTAAGTCTTTTGTTGTATACTCTATGGTGTAATACATGTTATTATATTATATTGTTAGGAATTGGAAATTCCATGTTAAAGAGTCGGTCACCCCAATAATGATCTAGCATATGTTAGATCGTAGATTTATCGTTGTTTACGTTAGTTATCAGTTTATTAGTTAGTTACTAGTTTAGTTTAGCGTAGTGTAACACCGTGGAGGAAGGACGGGTCTTTACCCACTGTATGCCTGATCCACAGGCCGATAGGAGGTCGTGTATTTTGTAACTATAAATACCCCTTCCATCCATGGAATGGGTGGAGCTTTCAATCTAACCTTTCACATTTTGTTCATCAAGTCTCTACCAAGAAACTCCCTCTCTCTACTTTCTCTCTCTAAAATGTCTAACATGTATTTTGATCATCCAAGACCACCCGAATCATCAACACAATAAATATAACGATCTTTCAAATGGTACCAGAGCCAAGGTTGTTGTGTTTTGTTGATTTATTGTGGTTTCTATACATGTTGTTATGCTGTATTTGGTACTTTTTGATGGACGGAAACTGTTGTTCCATGGTTAACTGTTTTATACGTGGTCTCATTTATCACTTTTGGTCTAATATGTTTTAAAATTGTTGTGGTATTCGTGGTATAACATGTTTTTTTTGCATCCTTTTTCTGTTGGTCAAATATGTCATGTGTAGCTTTCTTGGTCTCAAATTTGTTTTGTGTCAAAATAACTTTGTCCAAACAGCAGTATTGTAACTATTACTTTTTGTAACTTCTGTACCAAAACTGTGATGATAAGTGGTCTGCTGGTCATTTTAGAGGTCAAATTGGGTCAAAAAGTTGCAACTTTTTAATGTTTTTCTGGGTTAATATGAAGAAATGGTCAAAAACATGGTCTGAAATAACGCCGGAATAAGTCATATATCATGTTAGCGAGTTGTACACAAAACAGTCCAGATTCAATGTATCAAGTAGCGACTTGTGCTAAATGTAGCGACTTGACTATTGACTATTGAGTCAATAGCGATTTGTAATGAAAAAGGTTAGCGACTTGTGAGTTTTGACTTACTAGCGACTTGTCAAAATAAGTTTAGCGACTTGGCTCTAAAAGTCTAGCGACTTGTGTCACTTATCGTGGCGACTTGGTGCAGCGACTTGGTACAAGACTTTGACTTAGCTACTTGAGAGAAAACAAGATGAAGAAGAATATGACTCGACCATGACCACAACATATACCAATATCATCAACAAGACTCGACCTCAGGTTCTCAAAACCATCATTAGTCCACTATCTACTGTAAACGAAAAACAGATCTACAAAACCGATCTTCATTCAAGACTCAACAATTAAACTATTCTATTTGATCTAAAACTCCTCGTGGTTTAATGATTTCTCAAAGACCTTTTTTCAGATCAAATTAACCACAATGGTAATTCATCACAGATCCATATAATCGACTCATTCATAAAACATAATTACAGGAAGCACGATTTCAGAGTATTTCAAGATCTTGTCTCAAATCACCATATTCGAAATCAGTTAAATCTAATGAATCTCAGAAATCGTTCAACTTAGGTTCAAATCTTGCCTAAGATTTGTTTGAACTTTCTTCCTCATGGATCCAAGAGTGATACTATCCGAAAAATTAAAGAAATGACTTTAATAATTATGTTATATCATTTCTTTGATTCGTTATTATAAAAACAAACCTTTAATTAAGTGGACAAGCCCTATCAATACCTCAAAGATCAAAACATACTCTTTACCTTGGTTGATCTCGATGCCAAATCAAGACTTCTTGCCATCCCTGTGGCGGGCTCATATAAGCCGAATCAACTGAGTAGGCTGTTTGTCTTTGCCTCTTCGTGACATTTGTTTTGGTTTCAACAGTAATATAATTCGAATGTGTTGTGATGCATTCACTCCTGTGATCGATTTGTTAAGAGGATGTACAAGGTTGGGGGCGGATGAATATTAAGAAGTAATTTTAGGGTTTGGTGAGAGGATACAAATGTGAGTAGCTGATGTGATGAGAGGCGTAATATTAGGTAAAGTATTTTTAGGGTTACGAATTTTTAGGTATTGTGTGAGAGGTGTGCCTTTATATACCGATTAACATTTGGGTATTATGATTTCCTGGAGATGGGCCGAAGGTTAGTCATCTGATATGTTGAGTATTTTTGGGTCGTGTGTTTTATGGAGTATGTGGGCCGTGTGATGTTGTGTTTGATATAATTAACATGGGCCGGAAATTTGATTGTGTGATATTTTCTGATTGGACCAACTGTGTTAAATGTGGGATGTGCAAATGATTTGGTCTTATGAACATTTATGTTATCCTAATTTTGGCTTCTCAAAATGTGGGATACATCTGATTTGATATTTTAAGTGGTACAACCGTGCACGTTCATGACCATTGTGTACAAATGATCTAAGGATTTCGCGCATGGATATTGTGCTTTTACATGAGATTGGGTAATGAAAGGTTTATGAGATTCGGATGATTAAGAGACTCGTTAAAGAGTTTTGATGATGATGAGATTATGAGAGTTATCGATGTAATTTGATGATGAGACTCATTGTGCTTTGGTGTATACATCTTCACAGAATACACTATTTTCTCGGCTTGAAGTGTTTATTGAACCAAGTTGACTACAGAGTTATTTATGTTCGGTATTTCTTATTTGGCTTTGAAGTGAAGTTTTCCGGGCACGTTTACTAATTTCGTCTTCTTTCTTTCTACCCTTCCACGAAGATGACTTGTTTGGGCATTAATAGAGTGTGATAAAGACTTGGCTATTTAATTACGTTTGTGATTCTTTCTCGCTTAACCCACAACGTAACTATCACTTCGGTGTATCACTCAGTTGAGAATGTCAAGAGGTTTTGTACATTGGGTACACCGTTTCTTCTTCACAAGGATTAGTACAAGTTCAAGTAACAAATCTGGAGAATTTCACTACATGATCAAGTTTGGCATATCGGATCTACTTCTCCATGTTGTCACTGCAATAGCTATCGAATGCGTGAATGATGTGTTTACCAAAGTATTTATTGGATGGTTGATAAGGTTGATGATGTTGTTGTTGTTTGATAATGAACCATTGATGAACCGCTGCATGTTCCCCTAAAACAGATATTCACTTAAACCAAAGTTGTCATAACACATTCAAGCTGACATTGTTTACGGTTTTGTCTTGATTTTTTAAAATCCCGCGAAAGAATCTATTTCTCGGTTTAAATCATAGACTTGTAAAATCCCGTGACAATGGAAACATCCTGGTAATAGTAAAGTGCATTTCTGGATCAATCTTACGGTTAATTCTTGGTTTTGTAAAATCCCGCGAAAGAAACTATTTCTCGGTTTAAATCATAGAGTTGTAAAATCCCGTATTGATGGAACCATCTTGGAGAAGAGAAAGTGTAATTTTGGATCTTACTTGATGTTGGGGCTACGGTTTCTGCTTCGAAGAAGGGATAAAAGGGTGTATTTCATGAATTGGATGTGAGTTTATATATTCGTCATGGTAGTTTGGTTATTACATGGTTTTACGGGGTTATGTGTTTTTAACCATGGTCGGGATGAAAACCATTATCATAGTTCATTTTAAACGTCAAAGGAGGCTAGAATTAAGCTTTTAACTAGAAGATGTGACAACGGGGTTAATTCACTATTATTTATTTGAGGTTGAAGTGAAATATCACGGGCGAGTGTACTTAGTATCTGAAGGTATCGGGGATGGATGGATGAAGATTCTTCAGATCCTTGTTCGAGCTTATTATCAAAAACGAAGACTTGAAAATCTAGTTATTATTGGGTGTCTTTTACCTTTTCTTTTACCACTTGGGGGAATTGGGCTCTTACCACCACAAGATAACTATCACTTTAAGGAGTTACGTTGTAGTGCTCAGTGTCACATTCAATTGTGGATTTTCAAGAGGTAATGTACGTCTTATACTTGATGGTTGGTTGGTTGAAGAGTATAGAGTACATAGAGAGTACTTAGAGATGCTAATGGAAATCGGCACCGCTCTTTGTTACATATGTGCAAGTTTAAGTCACGAGTTCGGGATAGTTTTCTTCAGGGTCAAATTCATCATATTTGGTTTTCTCCATCAGCCGTCACAACAAAGAGCCTACTGAATGATAATGGGGTTGATTACATGTTTTTCCAAGAGAACTGAAAAGAGAGAGATAATGACGTTTGAACACAACAGTTCAAGCCTTGTTCCCTAAAGAAAAGAAATGTGTACGCTTCAGTGCGCATTATCTTCAGAAGAAGAGAAATCTTCTCAATTATGACCATTCTCATCAACATGCTTCATGCTTTTTCCATGCGCTTCAGTCATCAAGTGAACCGGGCTACCATTGATTGTTTTCATATTCCACTTGCTCAATATAATGAAGATGGCGACATCACGTGCTAAATTTTGCGGGGGAGAAGTGTGAATAGAATACTTTTGGATGATATTCACTTACTTAATCAAGAATGGCATCTCCGTATGCAATTCTTGAGGGGGAGAAGAAGTGTGAATTTTTTGCATGGTTGATTGATATTTGAGAATATATGGTCAAACGGCTCCTAACTCATGTAAGAACCAAGACTCTTCTTATCGGATCATCTTCACATGTAGTTTCTTCTAAGAGCCGTTGGTTGACATCTTCACTCGAATTGATGAGTTTATCGACAAAGTGCTTTCGGTTAATGCTTCACGTATACATCAACATGATGATTCCGAACAATCTCTCTGTTCTTGTTTGATGTGATTGGTAGTTTGGTGTTACCATCTTGTGTGTTCGTTGCAACCTGATTGCTGATTTCCTTGATGAACATCTTTCTGTTCTTGTTTGATTGGGAGGGATTTTAGTTAAGGGGATTTGCAAGATGTAAGTTAATTGGGATGCTTTTTGGTGGGATGCTTTTTGGTGTGAGTTGAAGATGTTAACACTCTATTCCCCAACTGGACAATCTTGAAGAAGGTCGAGTCTACAGTCGGTTCTACATTCTCTGCTACATGTTAGAAGACTAAAGACGAATTGCATTTAACGATCTAAAGACTTCTTCTTATTCCGGGCATTCATCATAAAGACTGTCAGTTTAGGGGAGAGCACTAATTAGGGGAGGGTAAAAGGTCAGATTTAATCCCTAATTAGACTTGCTCACTTTCTTCAGCAAGTTGATTCTCACAAAAACTTCAAGAGATCTTCTCAACAGATTTCATGTATTTGGGCTTATAATGTTTTGTTGATTATGAAGTATCAAAACCAGCAAGGGGGAAGGAGACACGTACCTAAACGCGAGTAAACTTGATGAACTTAATACTTCTAAGTAATTGAAGATATCCCGGGAAGACAATGTTATTACCGTAGAGAAACTCAAGGTTTGACTCATGGCGAGTAAACTTGATGAACTTAATACTTCTAAGTGATTAAAGTTATCCCGGGAAGACAAATGTCATGACCGCAGAGAAACTCAAGGTTTTACTCATCAAGGCGTTTAGTGCTCTTATTCCAACTATGTGGGGAAAGTGATGTTAGAGTTAGTTTCTGATGATGAAAGAGGTACACAAGTGTGTGATGATCTCGATGTTATCGCAATCATCAGGGGAGAGATAATTGTGTACATTGGGGGCGCTCGGCTGTTTCACTTAAGTGCTTGATTAGTGATTCAGAGATATAATCACTTATTCCGGAGTTGAAATCCGCAGAGATAGTCCTCCGCAAAGATAATCAGTGATTCGGCCTGATTCTTCAATGTTATCGGTTATTCTCTCTTTGGGCATTCGGGTACTTTGGGTTCTTGAGCTTCATACACTTTCTTCAGGGGGAGAGAAAAGTATACATCGGGGTTATTCTTTGGCTACTTGACTTAATCTGCTACTTCGATGGTATAAGTTTCTTTGTCTTCGGGTATATGTGTATTCGGGTTCTTGAGCTCTAGTCTAAGAGACTGACTGCATCAATTCATCTACTTGGGGGAAGTGTTCTCTTGACACATTTTGGAATGGATTGCTTCAGACTTCAGTGGAATGAAATTTGAGAAGAGTTATTTATGTGTGGGATGATACGTTGATGTTCTTCTATTGGATGATATAACCCCGAACGATGAATCACGGTGATTATTCTTAAAAGGAGCAGTATGTTCGATGATAATGGTGTGATTCTTTGTGCACCTGGCTAAGAGAAGCTTGAAAGAAAGCTTTGAATCTGCTCAGCTATAGGATTTTCGGTTTGGGGGGAAGCTGCCAAAGTCTCACTTTCAGATGGTTCAATTTCTTTCTTCAATGCAAGAGCCTCGGAAGCTTTGGTGGTGAATGTTTAAGAGATGATGATTTCTATCTTCTACAACGGGGCTACTCGATATCCTTATCTCGGTACTCGTATCATCATCCTCTTATACTATATCATCTACTCTATCATTGTATATATTTTGTTAATACAAATAAGCCGTAAAAACGTTTATTTATATTTTACGATCTTCAAATTTTTTGTCGATAACAAACGTAAAATCATTTTAACGAAACAAATAAAATACGTAAATGGTTTGAACTAATAGTTTCTAACATATTCACATTTTCACATAAAATACTAAAACAAGTATAAGTGATTTTATGATTTAATATTACATATGTACAACAACTAGTGTTTACATATTTGGGTAAAATATACACATAACTAGTATGTAGTATATTGGGTAATATAAATGGGTAGAAACTTAAGTATCATAACCCATTGGGCAAATACATTGAATGTAGTTGGGTACAACCCAAAGCCTATGACCCATGGATCTTGACCCATAACCCATTGCATGACATCATGCTTATATCATACATGGATAATATCCATAACCCATGGTATTGACCCATACCCAATGTCTAGATACATTGAACCCTTGGTGAGCACTCAAGAGAATGTCTAGATACATTGAACCCTTGGTGAGCACTCAAGAGATACATTGTATCTAGCTAAAGACCCATGGATCAACCCATGACCCATAACCAAAATACCCATGGGCAAAGAGGAGTGTTCCACGGATCCATGGCTTTGTGCTAGCCGGATCCCAAGTGGAAGGGATCCGTGGGATCCGAGGAACAGTAGAGAATTTTCTCTATAAATAGAGAGCCATTTCTTCCTTTCTATTCATCACTTTACACACATACTTCCGCAAGTATTCTAACCCTCTAACTTCAGATCTAAGTGATCTATGTAGTTTGTCTTTTGTTTTTGTGTGATCTTCTAGGTTCCTCTTAAAGGCAAGATCACCACTTCTTGAAGACGAGCAAGCTCAAGTTCATGAGTTGCCATGCTTCGTCATCATCAAGACAACTAAGGTTCTCTTGTTGATAGTTCTTACTTTCTCCATAGATGTTGGGTTGAAGGCATTAGTGAAGAATGCCGAAAGTGTCAAGATGAAAGCATTAGTGAAAGATGCCGATCATCCGTGTCAATGTATTAGTGAAGAATGCTAAAGGTGTCAAGACGAAGGTATTAGTGAAGGGTGCCAAGCGTTGTGTCTAAAGCATTAGTGAAGGATGCCGAAGAATCAAATCGAGTCTCATTTGGGAAGAATGCCTAGGTCGTATAATCGATGAGGTGTATCGTTATACACATAAGTAATTGTTTATTTCCAAGGATGGTGATATCCTTGATGGTATTGTAACAAGGAGTGGATCTCCTTGATATTAGGTGTTGTGTTGTGAAGGGTAGTAGTTCCTCCATAGTAATGGAACTAGGTGCTTAGCCTAGTACCTAATAAAGGGTAGGCGACGTTGTGATAGGATTTGTTCTCATTGGTGTGAAAGAACTTGGTGGTTAGCCTAGCACCGTATAAACGGTAGGCGACGTTGTGTTAGGTTTGGTTCACCTTGGAGTGAAAGAACCCGGTGGTTAGCCTAGCACCGAAAAAAGGGTAGGCGACGTTGTGAAGGCTTCTCCGCCATAAGGAGTTGGTGTAGTGTTTACGAACTCTCGAGTAGGTGACTCGGGGAGTGTAGTAAGGCAAGGAAGGTGTCCTTGTAGCCGAACCACTATAAATACTTGTGTCGTGGTGATGTGCTTCTTACTCTTTATCTTTCATTACACGTTTATATATCTATCTATCAACGTCCAACATAAACAACCAAATAGATTGACATAAGTCGATCTAAATATTTAAAAGGAAGTTTTAAATTGGTAAAACTATTCAACCCCCCTTCTAGTTTTCCACATATTTATTTGAAAAACAAAATACAAAAATATAAAACCAACAAAAAGAAAATAGAAAAATATAAAATCATAAAAAATCCATAAAAATCAGAAAATTTAAAAATACCAAAAATATGTTTTTCTCAAGACATGTCTTCTGGTATCGATAACATCTACGGTCTTAGAAATGTCATTCAATAATGGCACGGGACCATAGATGAAGTTCGAGCAGGAGGTGTAAATATTCTTTTCAAAACATGTCTCAAAATATGGCTTACAGTTATTTCAGACTGTAACCCGCGCTTCAAAAACATGGCTTGCAGTTACTTCAGACTGTGACCCATGCTTAAACTATGGCTTGCTATTATTTCAGATAGCAACCCGTTCTTTTAAAAGAAGGAAAGTGCTGCGCTAAACCAATTTTCTAAAAATTCGTGCACTTATCCTAAAACATATGAGGAAAGTATGTCGAAGGACTGCTGTTCCTACTCAAATATTTTTCTTTCTAAAATTCTTCAAAAAAATATTTGTTTTAACAAAATGGCGGTTAATGAGTTGCAAAATCAATCAGTTTCAGAATTTTTATTAATTTGCAAAACTCAATCAATGACTTCAGCGCTTTTAATCTTTTCATAAAATGAGTCATTGATTGAGGGGGAGAATGTTTTCAAATTTATATCATCTAACGGACTTTCTTAATTATCCTACGTGCTTAATTAAAAATGATATTTGCCTATGTCGAAGGACTAGGAATTTAGGATATGATCGTTAGGATTAGATGATTAGAATTTGATAAACACATAATTCCCATACATTTGAATGATCTGATTGATATGTTGAATTGACTTTTATTAGTCGATTGCTGTTTGGGTGATGTCGACCACAATATATCTGTATATGTGTTCACTAACGTATGCAGGTATTTTGGTATATAAGAATGTTCCCGATCCGGATCCCACAATTGAAGATGATTGGATGCCGAAAGGAAAGGGTGTCACACCCCCAAATTACCTGTTTTTGCAGCGGAATGGAATTCCTGGGGATTGACTGTCATAGCATCACAATCACAGTTATATTGAACGACCTAAAGTGTCGTTTGAAAAGAACAGAGTTTACAAAGTAGGTCCCAAATGAAAATCAATTTGTGCGGAAATAAATTTGTTACAATTCAAACGATGTTTTATAGTGAGTGAAACCCAAGTGAGACGAGTCGTCACCGCGACTCTATGATGTGTCCAAATGTATGCCATGAATTGAATGCCTTAGATACCTGAGATAAAACATGCTAAAAAGTGTCAACACAAAGGTTGAGTGAGTTCATAGGGTTTGTATTGAAATGTAAAGCCTTTCAAAATCGTTTATGCAGCAAAGGCATTATAAATCCACTCAGTTCCAAGTTCCGCCCATACAAAAACTTGTAACCTGTGTATTCACAACTCATTGCCAAAATGTGATATAGTTTATGATCAAGCGCATGATGTCAAATGAATTCACAAAATAGTGCATAACTTAATGTATCCATAGTTACTTAATCTAACACCTAATTCGTACGGTTTCAAATTGTTCCATGACCATCAGTGCAATGATTATACCAAGACCATCAGTTCAATGAATGTACCAAGACCATCAGTCCAATGAATATACCAAGACCATCAGTCCAATGAATATACCAAGACCATCAGTCCAATGAATATACCAAGACCATCAATCCAATGAATATACTATGGAAATACTACGTATGGTAATACTGTTACTTTGCATGACTAAACATTCAGTTCGGATAAACATATAATTTGAAAATAGTCATGAATGTAATAAACATTATTGAGCATGCATCTCCCCCAAAGAGTTTCATAAATAATTAAAACGAGAAAAAATGGGGCTATGACTCACTTGGTAAAATGAGGCGATGACAAAAGTGAGTACACCGAGATGTAGTGTGATACTTTAACCTTGACCTATTGTGAAAGATATGATACGTAATGAGTTGCAATGTAATGTTATGCATGCATTTCGTATGTTATTTATACCATTTGTGAGTTTTTGAAAATAATACTTATTGACGAAAAATATCCTTTTGACGTCTTGACCATTCTAAAATCACTTTACAAGTATTTACGTCAAAATGTCATCCTACAGTAGTTTTATAATGATTTATGGTGAAATTATCACTTTTCGTCGTAAAACAATGTCGTCGGAAATTTCATGAAAGTGACAAAAATGGCTCCGGAAAACTAGTCGTAAAATGGTGTACGTCGATCGTTAGGAAACGAACTCGACAGTTTTAGAAAGTTTGTATCAAAATCTAGAAGTTTCAGTTCATGAGTTTTCGACATAAAGGTCTCGAACATAAAGATAATAAGGGTTAAAGATGGTGATTTTGTCTAATTGTTGTGTAAAAAGTGAGTTTCGGCCAAGTTTAAGCAACCGTAATTAATTTATTAAAACTCCGCTATACAAACGGTTGGTCGTTTTAGAAAATATGCTTGGTGATCTTGATTTTACTAGAAGACATTTCGTTTTAAAAAGTTCTACATCATAGTTAAAAACAGCCGTCAACATGGTCATTTTAGTTACCGTAACACTTATCTCGTAAAAATAATATAGTTTTTCTAAAAATAATAGTTACGGCAAGTTTATGAAAACGTGCATATCTTAGTCGTTTCAAATCCGTTTTCTACGTATAATACGTCCTTAGCTTCGTATCGAAGTATACTAATATATTTTTGACAAGTCGAAATAATTTGTGAAGCTTAAGGCTCGTTTTTGACTCGTACAAACCAAAAATAGTATGCTGAAATTTCTGAAAAATATATATTTCGTCGTCAAACTTTAAAAATTCATAACTTCTTCGTTATAACTCCGTTTTAATCCGTTCAAGCGGCCACGGATTTGTTTTAAAGTATATTTTCTAAATATCAAGGCCAAAATTTCGTGCCTACTGTCGGATTTTCCAGAAAAACAAAACAAGGACAGAACACTTTTTATACTTATCGAAAATAGTTTTTCTCGTACCAAACCTATTCTAATCCCTTCAAATCAACTCCAAAGCTAATCTAATCCTACCATACACCTTCTTAGGGTGTCATGGGTTCCTGGACATCATCAAGACCAACATATACCAAGGGGATAATTATAGGATGACCTTTTATATATATATAACTCTAAAATCATGTAAAAATGGTATAAATCAACATAAGTCTTGCATGTTTGCTATGAAAATGATAAAATACATATGTAATGATAAGGAAAAATGAAGAATATAAATGATGTGCTTACAAGTATTATGATGAGGTGCAAAGAACAAGGTTTTAGCCTAAACACTCTAGGTTTTTATTTCAAAACCTTATAAAGAGTGTTATCTAGATTGTGTTTATGCTTGAACTTGAAAAAAAATGATGATCCCTTGTATCTCCTATGATGGCCGGTTGAAGAGGAAGAAACAAAGAGGAGAGAGCACTTTTTATTACTTGTTGAATTATGTGATGAATAAGTGATCTTTTACTTAGAGTGTGGATATATACATTCAAGAAGAAACAATTACCCAAACAATAAATGCTATCCCCATAGGGCCGGATTTTGGGGGCTTTTGTTTCTCAAATATATATATTTTTTTTTCTTATCTTGTATATAATTAGTAAAAATGTAAGTGAAATGTATATGTAAAAAGGTAACTTGTAATATTTAATATACATTAGTGTTTTTAAGGAAATTTTAGGTGAAAGAAGTTTTTAATAGATCAAAGTAGAGTATATTGATATCATAAAAATTATAAAAATACATTCCTTGTAAAATTTGAGTGATAAAATAATTACCGAGTAGTTTTTAAGAAAAACGTCGTAATAATATCACTTTAACGATTTATATACCAAATAAATTTAAAACACTAGGTAAACTCAAAATATAGTTTTTATAAACTAAATGTAAGTATAAAAATATGTCGGGATCATTTTTAGAAGTAATGGATTAAATATTCAAAATAATAACTCACGCGATAACGTTTATTTAATATAAAATTTACGCGTTTAATGTGAAATGCAATGTCATGAATGAACTAACCTGATGCAAATGATGCTAATGAAATGTAGACTAAACTTAGTCCATATGAAATGTTCGTGATGATATGATCATAAATTCGCCGCTAAATCATTAAGGTTACGCGAATTTGGAACACGCAAACCTAGTTTACGATAAATGATGAAATAGTGAAACTTGAGAAATGACCTGAAATTGCGAGTTGTCACATTCGCCCATCCAAAAAGGAATTCAGTCCCTGAATTCAGTTCGTGTTGGTCTATCGAATTTTTGAGTTTGTGGTGATTATCGAGGAGAGAAGACATGGAGAAGTGTCGTTACGGTTATCGATGATTGAGAGCGTATAGAACATAGTAGTAGAGAAAAATATCGGATGAATCTCTCATAAGTAACACTTTGAATTGGAACATGTGAACATTTTGCTTGCACTAAGATTTATAATTAACTGCTCCCAACATAACATGACCCCTCCAGAATTAGACATAGTTAGCTAGGCTATGTATAATTAAGGAACGATGATGTGACGTTCGGTTTAGTTGTTATAACTCTCGATGCTTACAAGGATTTAAACCGTGTCATTAAAATGGTCGATAAAGTAAAAAGAAGTAAAATTCTCGCAAGTAATAACAAATCGGAAAGAAAATAAGTACGATAGATGAGAGTATTTTACAACGAGTGGTTTATCAAAAGTAGTACATCTTTAAGTTATAAAGTTTCGGATACGATGGAAAACATAAACTTAGTACGACATAGTACATAAGGAGAAATAAGACTGTTAGTTTCCGAACTTCTTCAGTCTTCCGCGTCGTTGATACCTTGACGAGCTTCTCCTCCTCCTAACATGTATGCATTCCCATGAGCACCTTCAACTTGTTGACCTTGGTTTTGAGGACATTGGTTCCGATAGTGTCCTTGCTCCCCGCATCTGTAACATGTAACCATGGCCTTGCCTCTACAATTCCTGGCAAGGTGTCCCAGTTGTTGACACTTGTAGCACTTAGCAGGACAAAGACCCGTGTGATGATACTTACATCGATTACATAGTGGGTAGGTTCCAGCATAACCTCTGCCTTCTATTGGTGCAACAACATAAACCATTGCAGTTTCTTGCCCTCTATTCTGTTGTTGATGATGGTTAGTGTTACGTTTTTGGTTGTTGTTATTGTAACCTCCTTGGTCATTTTCCCATTTTCTTTTGTTGTTGTTGATTTGGTTATCGTTGTTGTTGTTGTTGTTTTGGTTATTGTTGTAGTTGGTGCGGTTGCTCCTCTTTTCTACTTGTGCCATAAGCTTTTGAGACAATCGAATAGCTTCCTCAATCGTTTGCGGGTCAAAAGAAGTCACATTGCCTTGAATAATCTCGGGAAGTCCTTCAATGAAAGCCTCCATTAGCTTCTCATTATCCGAAACCATAGATGGACATAACACGGCCAATTCTTGAAACCTTCGAATGTAAGTATCAATGTCATACCCAATAGTTACCAACTCATAGAATTCGGTCTCCAACTTTTTCACCTCCGTACGAGGACAAAATTTCTTTGTTACCAAACCTTTAAATTGCTCCCAAGTGAGCTTGAAAGCATTCTCCATTCCCATCGGTTGAGCATATGAGTTCCACCAAGACAATGCTCCATCGAGTAGTGTACTCGTAGCAAACTTGACCTTGCTATCATCCGGGCAATTACACAGCAAAAACACGGACTCCAATTTCTCGAACCATCGCACCATGGCAGTGGCTCCTTCGGTACCTCTAAACTTCGTGGGATCTCCACTTTTGAAATTCTTATACGAACAGCTTTTAACTCCGGACCCTCCTACATTTCCTGCAGCAGCAGCAAGCCTAGCGGCTTTAGCAGCAGCCGCGGCCTCAGCAGCAGCAGCAGCCACTGTTTCCCTTTCAATCCTTAATGCCTCTGCTACACTATCCCTTACCAACTTTTGAATAGCCGCTTGAGTCATTTCAGGTGTAGCTTTCTTCGGTGCCATATCTTCTTCAAAACAAGAGGAAATGTGAGACGTAGCAAAATCCCATGTTAAAAATATGCGCTCTAAAGAGAGGTGATAAGAAATGATACGTTTGAGATTATTTTTCAAAATGATCGACGGTTTCCGAAAAGATGGGTTATGAGGTGTTGTAAGTGCTTCAAATGTATGATGGTTTAGTGACTTAATGTGTGAATAAAGTGTAACTCGACATGTTAGTGGTGAAACAAAGGAGTGAGAGTGACTTTGCCGTACTTAAAGGTTTATCTCAGCATTCGACGTTATCGGTGATGAGTCAACTGATATAAAAATTGCGATAGGGAATGACAAGGAATTCTCCACATTAGAGTATGAGGAAATGATAATGGGATGGGTATTTAAAGGCATCCATGTGACAATCGATGTGAAATAAAAGTAAATAACTCGAAAAATGTACGTATAAATCGCACGCAAAGTGAACATGCACTTATGATGAAATGATGAGATGCTATGATGATGTAGTTATAGTCTAGGGTCAATGATGCAACCTAGTTCTCTATAACCGAAGCTCTGATACCAATCTGTCACACCCCCAAATTACCTGTTTTTGCAGCGGAATGGAATTCCTGGGGATTGACTGTCATAGCATCACAATCACAGTTATATTGAACGACCTAAAGTGTCGTTTGAAAAGAACATCGTTTGATTTAATAAAACAATCAGAGTTTACAAAGTAGGTCCCAAATGAAAATCAATTTGTGCGGAAATAAATTTGTTACAATTCAAACGATGTTTTATAGTGAGTGAAACCTAAGTGAAACGAGTCGTCACCGCGACTCTATGATGTGTCCAAATGTATGCCATGAATTGAATGCCTTAGATACCTGAGATAAAACATGCTAAAAAGTGTCAACACAAATGTTGAGTGAGTTCATAGGGTTTGTATTGAAATGTAAAGCCTTTCAAAATCGTTTATGCAGCAAAGGCATTGTAAATCCACTCAGTTCCAAGTTCCGCCCATACAAAAACTTGTAACCTGTGTATTCACAACTCATTGCCAAAATGTGATATAGTTTATGATCAAGAGCATGATGTCAAATGAATTCACAAAATAGTGCATAACTTAATGTATCCATAGTTATTTAATATAACACCTAATTCGTACGGTTTCAAATTGTTCCATGACCATTAGTGCAATGATTATACCAAGACCATCAGTTCAATGAATGTACCAAGACCATCAGTCCAATGAATATACCAAGACCATCAGTCCAATGAATATACCAAGACCATCAGTCCAATGAATATACCAAGACCATCAGTCCAATGAATATACTATGGAAATACTACGTATGGTAATACTGTTACTTTGCATGACTAAACATTCAGTTCGGATAAACATATAATTTGCAAATAGTCATGAATGTAATAAACATTATTGAGCATGCATCTCCCCCAAAGAGTTTCATAAATAATTAAAACGAGAAAAAGTGGGGCTATGACTCACTTGGTAAAATGAGGCGATGACAAAAGTGAGTACACCGAGATGTAGTGTGATACTTTAACCTTGACCTATTGTGAAAGATATGATACGTAATGAGTTGCAATGTAATGTTATGCATGCATTTCGTATGTTATTTATACCATTTGTGAGTTTTTGAAAATAATACTTATCGACGAAAAATATCCTTTTGACGTCTTGACCATTCTAAAATCACTTTACAAGTATTTACGTCAAAATGTCATCCTACAGTAGTTTTATAATGATTTATGGTGAAATTATCACTTTTCGTCGTAAAACAATGTCGTCGGAAATTTCATGAAAGTGACAAAAATGGCTCCGAAAAACTAGTCGTAAAATGGTGTACGTCGATCGTTAGGAAACGAACTCGACAGTTTTAGAAAGTTTGTATCAAAATCTAGAAGTTTCAGTTCATGAGTTTTCGACATAAAGGTCTCGAACATAAAGATAATAAGGGTTAAAGATGGTGATTTTGTCTAATTGTTGTGTAAAAAGTGAGTTTCGGCCAAGTTTAAGCAACCGTAATTAATTTATTAAAACTCCGCTATACAAACGGTTGGTCGTTTTAGAAAATATGCTTGGTGATCTTGATTTTACTAGAAGACATTTCGTTTCAAAAAGTTCTACATCATAGTTAAAAACAGCCGTCAACATGGTCATTTTAGTTACCGTAACACTTATCTCGTAAAAATAATATAGTTTTTCTAAAAATAATAGTTACGGCAAGTTTATGAAAACGTGCATATCTTAGTCGTTTCAAATCCGTTTTCTACGTATAATACGTCCTTAGCTTCGTATCGAAGTATACTAATATATTTTTGACAAGTCGAAATAATTTGTGAAGCTTAAGGCTCGTTTTTGACTCGTACAAACCAAAAATAGTATGCTGAAATTTCTGAAAAATATATATTTCGTCGTCAAACTTTAAAAATTCATAACTTCTTCGTTATAACTCCGTTTTAATCCGTTCAAGCGGCCACGGATTCGTTTTAAAGTATATTTTCTAAATATCAAGGCCAAAATTTCGTGCCTACTGTCGGATTTTCCAGAAAAACAAAAGAAGGACAGAACACTTTTTATACTTATCGAAAATAGTTTTTCTCGTACCAAACCTATTCTAATCCCTTCAAATCAACTCCAAAGCTAATCTAATCCTACCATACACCTTCTTAGGGTGTCATGGGTTCCTAGACATCATCAAGACCAACATATACCAAGGGGATAATTATAGGATGACCTTTTATATATATATATAACTCTAAAATCATGTAAAAATGGTATAAATCAACATAAGTCTTGCATGTTTGCTATGAAAATGATAAAATACATATGTAATGATAAGGAAAAATGAAGAATATAAATGATGTGCTTACAAGTATTATGATGAGGTGCAAAGAAGAAGGTTTTAGCCTAAACACTCTAGGTTTTTATTTCAAAACCTTATAAAGAGTGTTATCTAGATTGTGTTTATGCTTGAACTTGAAAAAAAATGATGATCCCTTGTATCTCCTATGATGGCCGGTTGAAGAGGAAGAAACAAAGAGGAGAGAGCACTTTTTATTACTTGTTGAATTATGTGATGAATAAGTGATCTTTTACTTAGAGTGTGGATATATACATTCAAGAAGAAAAAATTACCCAAACAATAAATGCTATCCCCATAGGGCCGGATTTTGGGGGCTTTTGTTTCTCAAATATATATATATTTTTTTTTCTTATCTTGTATATAATTAGTAAAAATGTAAGTGAAATGTATATGTAAAAAGGTAACTTGTAAGATTTAATATACATTAGTGTTTTTAAGGAAATTTTAGGTGAAAGAAGTTTTTAATAGATCAAAGTAGAGTATATTGATATCATAAAAATTATAAAAATACATTCCTTGTAAAATTTGAGTGATAAAATAATTACCGAGTAGTTTTTAAGAAAAACGTCGTAATAATATAACTTTAACGATTTATATACCAAATAAATTTAAAACACTAGGTAAACTCAAAATATAGTTTTTATAAACTAAATGTAAGTATAAAAATATGTCGGGATCATTTTTAGAAGTAATGGATTAAATATTCAAAATAATAACTCACGCGATAACGTTTATTTAATATAAAATTTACGCGTTTAATGTGAAATGCAATGTCATGAATGAACTAACCTGATGCAAATGATGCTAATGAAATGTAGACTAAACTTAGTCCATATGAAATGTTCGTGATGATATGATCATAAATTCGCCGCTAAATCATTAAGGTTACGCGAATTTGGAACACGCAAACCTAGTTTACGATAAATGATGAAATAGTGAAACTTGAGAAATGACCTGAAATTGCGAGTTGTCACAAAGGGTAACTATATCTTGGGTTGACAAATGAAGAAACGGATATTAATTGGACTTCTATGGAGTGTTGGCATGGAAAAATGCAATGTAAGAGGTCTCACTGCATCAGCAGATGGTTTTCTTCTAAGTGATTGAAGAAACGGAGCTTAATTTGACCTCAGTTAGCATTAAAATGCAACGTAAGAAGTCTCACTGCATCAGCAGACGGTTTTTCTTCCAAGCCCTACAGCAACAACATAAGCTTCTCAACCACCTAACGTATCTTTGTGCAGGATACCATTTTTAAACAATTTTTTAAAAAAAAATTGAATAAATTGGTTTGAAAATGGAAAATATTGTTTTGAAAATTTATTGAGCTAATCTTTGAAAATCACCGGACTTCATTTTATCAAAACTTTAGTCACTCAATCATCGACTACTATCATGGTTTGAGGGGGAGAGTGATTTTAAATAAAATATTTTCAAACGATATTTCTTCATAAAAGTTTCGGTTTGTACGTTAAAATGTGGTGATCTAAAGATTTAATGTTATGTCATGGTATGATTTTTCTTTTGAATCAAGGTCTTTCAAAATGAAATTTTTTCTGTTCTTGTTTGATTGTGAAACTGTTTTATTTTTCTTAAAGATCTCTTAAAACAATCATACCTGACACTAACAATCTTTAATGTCTTAAATTGGTCTTTATCTGTCATTTTTCAAAATCAAATCTTGCCACGTCTTTCCCCAAAATTTTCTAAATAATTTAAATCTGTTGGGATCAAAAATTTCAAATGGTTTGAAATTTTTGATCGGGGGAGAGATAGTGATTTAAATCTCTTATCTGTTTAAATGGAATTGGTTTTAGTCCTTTATAGGCACTCCTGCCTCCATGTGCCAAACGATTTCAAATACACAATGCACATGTTGAGGAGGAGGATTTATCCAAAAACCAGATGAGTATTTAAACCAGGCCACAAGTTCTCCCATGTTTTCTAAACCGTATTAAATCACTTGGGATCCAAAATCTCAAAGGGTTTGATATTTTTGATCGGGGGAGAATTTGTGATTTAATAATGAAATTTGATAAAAGGTGATTGTTGGATTCAATTGTGCAGGCTGCTCTCTCATATGTGCTAAACGCTTTCGAATCTCGAAGCACATATTGAGGGGGAGCATTTCAAAATAAAATAAACTATCAAGGTACAAAGATTTATATGTTTCAACATAAAGTATCTTGATTGATTTCATAATGGTTTCTTAATGGCTTTTGTGATCGTGGAACTGCTTCAAATGAACTCTTGCCTCCATGTGCTAAACAATTTCTAAATCATATGCACATGTTGAGGGGGAGGTTTTCTAAATGATCAAAACTATTAAGGTACAAAATGCTTTGATCTCGTATCACAAGTACCTTGATTGTTTTTCCAAATGATTTTTCAATTGGTTTCAAGGAAGAATGAATTGTACCAAAAGACCGACCATTTTACTTTATGTATGGAGTTATAAGGATGGTGAGGTTAGGTATTAGTTCCCACGATCCGCCAGAACCGGAGGGATCTACCCAGGGACAATCCACTAGATAGTGTAGAGTCCTTAGGTATGATGAAAAAAAAGGAGAAAAATGAGAAATGGGAAGAGTGCGGACTGAGACTGAGCTAGTACTGGAATAAACCCAACAAGGTTCTAGTAATGAAGTCTCGGTAAGCACTGAAGGGGTTGAAGAATGAAAAAGAATTGAATGTGAAAAGGGTGAAAAGAAATAGCCCTCCAATAATTCAACCTTAGGGCAGTAACCGGGTTCAATACATATGCTACTGGTGTTTACTAAGGTAACGCCAGTATTGAAGACAAGACGTCATGGACCCAGTGACGCACTGCACTACAACTTACCAAGCTACTCAAGTTCCTCTTAAAAGGGCTTGTTTCATTCTCACGGGGAGCCGACATTATCTATCGACTTTCTCTTAGAGATTGTTGATATTGAAGAAGGGGACCCTCTCCCTAGTCTCCGATATAGGAAATCAAATGTGCACTATTGAGTCTAGAGCCAAGAGATCATCCACAATATCTCATTAGGACACTAAATTAATGAAGACTCGCTATTTCAAACAATGTGGAAAGTGAGAATATATTTAATAGTCCTACGCATTATCCTTGTGGTATTGCCAGAACATCCGAGTGATATGTAAAGTATTCACGATGAAGATGGAAATCCTTCTAGAGCCAACATCATACAAGCTCTTGGTGGATGACATGTGAGATCTTTTCTAAAGATCAAACTTGTGACAACTGGATAGAAACGATGGGGTGATTCACTCGTGAATCAACCTTGGTCCAGGAAATGAATTGATGAATACTTTTGGAAAAACCGTTCGATGTGCAAAACTTCTTTTCTCTAGCACATCGAATGAGTATTCATTTAAAATTCAAAAAGTATCTCTGATTGAAAAATACTTTTAGAAAAACCGTTCGATGTGCGAATCTCTTCTTTTCACTAGCACGTAGAATGTGTACTCATCCTCTAATAGAAAAAGTATTTTGATTGAAAATTGATCTTTCTCATAAAACCTTCGTCGTATTGCAAAACTCTTTCTTCAAGCAATACGCGATTGTTTTTCAAATCATTTTTCATCAATCAGTGAATCTCAATTCGTTGGTTCACTCACTCCGTGTTGTCTTCTTTGAGACGTTTCGGTTTGAGAACAGCTAGAACAGCTGCGAAACCCTGTCAAGGAGATTCTTAGGAATCCTACCTGATCACAGGCAGTACTTGTATTGATCAACGGGGAACCGTGGGCCGTGTACCTCAATTCAACAAAAGTGATCAAAGAAACTTTCGTGTGTTTTATTGCTAACTGTTGTTTGCAGGTACATTTGGACAGTTGCAGCTGATCAGAATTGAGGAGTCAATCCAAAGTCGCATGCTCACAGCATCCTCACTTAATTGAAGAAATCATGACTGGTGCATATCTACATAACCTGGTTCTGATATTTTTTATACTATGCTTCTGCTACGCTACTGCAAATATCATGAACCAGTAAAGCTTCCGCTACTCTGATGGAAAGATGTCATGATTCAAAAGTGTGAGCATGTCGGTCCGAAAGTCACAACATCACATGATGGCAACACAACTATGGATGATCCAGAGAGATTTACTGTGGCTGATGATCTCAAAGAAAGCTCGAAGATCATCAAAGATGTGGATCAGTTAAAGGCCTCCACTGAAAGTACAAATCAATGCGGACTTTGAAGATTCGCTACTAAAGCACAAAGATTGCGGAAATGAAGAATTCAAGTCTACGAGCTCAAGAACGAAGTCAAAGATAGAATGCTAGGAAGCAAAATGTATTTCATGGGGTGACCTCCCTTAGGGGGAGATTGTTAGGAATTGGAAATTCCATGTTAAAGAGTCGGTCACCCCAATAATGGTCTAGCATATGTTAGCTCATAGATTTGTCGTTGTTTACGTTATTTATTAGTTTATTAGTTAGTTACTAGTTTAGTTTAGCGTAGTGTAACACCGTGGAGGAAGGACGGGTCTTTACCCAATGTATGCCTGATCCACAGGCCGATAGGAGGTCGTGTATTGTGTAACTATAAATACCCCTTCCATCCATTGAAGGAGTGTAGCTTTCAATCTAACCTTTCACATTTTGTTCATCAAGTCTCTACCAAGAAACTCCCTCTCTCTACTTTCTCTCTCTAAAATGTCTAACATGTATTTTGATCATCCAAGACCACCCGAATCATCAACACAATAAATATAACGATCCTTCATATATCATGTTTATAAACTCAACAGTGGTATCACGAGCCGTTATAATGAGTAGTTAATTACTGAAACGCATAAAAACAAATAAATTATGTTATTAATTGTATGCTTAGATCCAGGGTTTGCAAAACCTAAACCCTAATTTTTTGAGGGGGGCGTTTTATGCACTAATTAGGGTTTCATAACCATTGTTTTTAATTGGATTAGAAAACCCTAGGTTGCATGCAATTTTATGTGTATTAAATTGCGTAACTCTTGTTTAATTACATTAATTGTTAAGTGTAATTTATGTCCATGATAAAAACATGCATGTTTTGTCATGGATCTGCTTTTATTGTATGCTTTAATTGGTTAAGTGATATACACTAATTTTTAATAGATCTAAAATTGGAGAAGACCTCAATCACAATTATTAATAAATCAATTATGTGCTATGTGGTATGTGTTTAATTTTGACTTACACAATCGATGAATCGATGCATGTGGCTCACCTTGTACATAGATGAAAACGGGTGAAAGTCTTAATTAGACATATACATATTGACAGATCAAGAATTGATTATTAATAGGATTTATCAAAAGGTTTGCATGTGGCTATTTGATATGCATGATTAATTATTAAGTTATGTATTCATTGTTTATGTGTTTTTTTTAAATACTTGCTTGTTTGTTTAGCGTGACAAAGATACTTTTATAAGAAAAATAAATTGATCTAAACAATGGTGAAACATTTGTTTTTTAAGAATCGTAGTCGTAAACGTTTAATTGATTAATTTTTATGCACAAAATAGTTAGAATGGCGCACCCATTAATGACAAACTATAAGATGGGTATAAGGTTGGTACGCATTACATTGTGACCTTAAAGAAGAGGGTATGTAATATGCTTCGCGCTGACCTAATTCTCCGCTCGTTTGTGCGTCTTAATGGAGTTACCGAGTATTCCTATATAATGTGCATAAAATCTTAAGGGTGAATTGTTCTTAAATTCTACGCGCCACTTTTGTGGTAATTATCCTAATAACTTGGGTTTTATGACTCATGCAGCAGTAGTATATAGTGGTAATTAAAGGTAATTTTTTAATTGGAGTAACCAATACCTCGATTAAAGTTTGATGATAAAAAGCTTAAACATTAAAACCAGTATATAACTATTTTAATAAAAACTTACGCTATGAAGATGAATGCATGACATCTTTGTACATATTTGATTTGACACCAAAAATCAAATTTATTACCCTTAATTTAAGTTATATGCCATCAAATGAAGCGGAAACACCTGATATTACATTTTATTTGCGTGAGAACATGATTTAGATCATAATCAAAAGGTAAAATATCCACGTGTCGTGAGAACGGGCATGGATGATTTTGCAGTTTCTTAAGTTGGACAACTTTGTAAGATATAGGATTTCACAAACACACTAAACCATAATCACTATGGGGCGTTCAAGTAGTTTAGAGAGAGAAAGTTCTAGAGAGAGAAAGGGAAGAGAGTTGGGAACTATGTGAAACAAAGAAAAATGGTATTAAAGATCCAACCCTCTACCTTGGGAGGTAGAGGGTATTTATAGTTTCTTACAAACTAACGCCACCTACGGGCTGTGGATCAGGCATACAGTGGGTAAAGACCCGTCCGTCCTCCACGGTGTTACATAACAAACTACTTAATACTATAACTTGACTACGACTACGAGCTTTCTAATGAATACATATACTTGAGGTGACCGACTCTTTAACGACTGAATTTTCTAATTCCTAACAATCTCCCCCTAAGGGAGGTCACCTTAATTTACAAAGAACACAAACAGATATTACATTAGATTGTTCTAGGATCCTTGATTAAGTCCTTTGCTCAGTAGCTCGTAGTCTTTGATTCTTCATGTTTTGCATGTTTGGATAATTCAAGTGGAGGTCTTTAACTGATCCACGTGATGAAGAGTTTTGAGCCAGCATTGAGATCATCAGCTAACATAAATATTTGACTCTTCCATTGTGGTGTTGGTATTATGTGATGTTGTGACATTTGGACCGGCATGCTCACATTTTGGATCATGATATATTCTCATCAGAGTAGCGGAAGCTTTTACTGGTTCATGATATTTGCAGCAGCATAGCAGAAGCATGGAGTGAAAGTATCAGAGTCGTTGAAGCACTTATCATGATTTCTTTTGAGATGAATGTGTAGTGTGAGCATGTGGCTATGGATTAACCGCTTCATTCTGATCAGCTGCAAACGTCGGGCGTACCTGCATACAACAGTTAGCAATAAAGTGCACGAAAGTGTCGTTGATCACTTTCGTTGAATTGAGGTACACGTCCCATGGTTCCCCGTTGATCAGTACAAGTACTGCTTGTGATCAGGTATAATTCCGAAGAATTTCCTTGACAGGGTTTCGCAGCTGCTCTAGCTGTTCTCAAACCAGAACGTCTCAAAGAAGACAACACGGAGTGAGTGAACCAGCGAATTGAGATTCACTGATTGATGAAAAGAGATTTGAAAAACAATCGTGTATCGCTCAATAGAAATTGTTTTTGCAATACAACGAAGATTTTAATGAAAATCAATTATCAATCATAAACACCTTTTATTTTGAAATATTAGTACACAGTCGATGTGCTAAAGAAAAGAGTTTTTAAGCACAACGACTGGTTTTTCAAAGGTATCCGTCAATCCATAACCTGAACCAGGATTGATTCAAAAGATTGAATTGCCCCATTGTTTCTGTTCAGTTGTCACATGGTTGATCTATTGGATAGATCTCACATGCCACCCACCAGGAGCTTGTTTGATGTTGGCTCCAGAAGGCTTTTCATCTTCATTGTGAATATGTTAGCATATCACTCAGATGTTCTGGCATTACCACAAGGATAATGCGTAGGACTCATAAGATATGATCTCTCTTTCCACATTGTGTGAAATAGAGAGTCTTTATTGACAGTGTCCGAAAGAGATTTATATGATGATCTCGTGGCTCTAGACTCAATTGTGCATATTTGGTTCCTATGTCGGAGACTAGGGAGAGGGTATCCTTCTTCAATATCAACAAACTCTAAGAGAAAGTCGATAGATAATGTCGGTTCCCCGTGAGAATGAAACAAGCCCTTTTAAGAGGAACTTGAGTAACTTGGGAATTTTTAGTGCAGTGCGTCACTGGGTCCATGACGTCTTGTCTTCAATAGCAGTGTTACCTTAGTAACCACTAGTAGCATATGAATTGAACCCGGTATCTGCCCTAAGGTTGAATTAACGGAGGGCTATTTATTTTCACCCTTTTCTCATTCAATTCTTTTTCATTCTTCAACCCCTTCAGTGCTTACCGAGACTTCATAACTAGAACCTTGTTGGTTTTATTCCCGTACTAGCTCTGTCTCAGTCCACACTCTTCCCATATCTCACATTTCTCCTTTTTTCATAATACCTAAGGACTTCTACACTATCTAGTGGATTGTCCCTGGGTAGATCCATCCGGTTCTGGCGGATCATGGGAACAAATACCTAACCTTATCATCCTTATATCACCATGCATAAAGTAAATTTGGTCGGTCTATTTGGTCTTGTTCATCTGCCATTTGAACCAATCGGAAACCATTTGAAAATTGTAACCACCCGCATTTTTAGGTTACTTTTTATTTTCGAGAATTTACTATTCACTTTTACTATTCAGATTCACTATTCATGTCGTAAAATTTTTAATCCACATTCTCGTAAGATAAATTATTTTAGCAATAACCTGAGAGTTCGACCATCGTTAGATCATTTTCGCAAAAAATATTAAGTAAACATCGTTTTAAAGTTTCGTTTTAGACGGTCCACCGTTTAAACATCACACGTATAACGAAAATCAAATATGACAATTTTCCTCGCATCAGATAAATTTTTAGATCACTCATGATTAATTTGAGAATTTTTAAGAATTATTATTTTTAATATTACCAAATAAGCCCAGCGCAGAACAAAACTAAACTTACGTTTTAAACATATCTACTTACATCCAGACTTAACGATTCCTGCACTGTGTTTCTAATATGTTTTTGAAACTTTTACATTTTTTGGAAAAGTCAAACATATTTCCCTCCTCCTTTGACCATAAAGGAATTAACCTTGTACGTTCTACATTTCTGCTTAAATCGCGTAACTTTTAAACTTCACGAATAACTGTAAAGTTATCCCGTGTATGACGAAAACCATATTTTAACATCTCATATCACTTTTAGACTAATTTTAGTCTACTCTAAATAAATTCACGGTTGTTTCCCTGAAATTTCGTTCTTTTCTGAAAAACTGCATTTTACACGTTTTTGACCCGTGTTTCCAGCTTTAGGCAGCGTTTTTGCACCCAATAAGACTTATCAGTCATTTTATATTTTTAGATGGAGTATAATGATGATTTTAATCATTCCTATAAGTTTCATATTTTTACGATACCCGATTTTACGTTTCATAAATTAAATACTTACCGTTAGCGATTTTTGGGACTAAAACTCACTCCGTAAACACAAGATGAAAAACTAAAACTCTTAACCTCCTCATGAGGCTTCTCAAGGAAGCCTCCTAGACACATGGTTTGATCATGGCCATTCATTCCTAAGATCTTGCCAAGTATATAACTTAACCATGGTTAGTTTTTAACCTAATATGTAGTTAACTATTTTTCTCATCCTATAAATACCAAGCTAAGAACTTTTGAAGGTTCTTGCTTCTAGTTTGCGATCAAAAGAAGTTCTTGTGTACTTACAAGAATGTTCTAGATATTCTTTACGGAATCCAAATCCTGAAATCTACAATTCTTCCCCACCACGTTCTTTTATACTTCCAAAATCGAACCATAAATATCCTACTCTTTTTATCAATTGATGTATAATCCAATTTTTGATTGGTACCAATTCAATATATGAACCGTTCTAGAATCCTTACTTACCGGTACTAGTTTGGTACACAGATCCTCCGAAGGAACTCTTCGGAGTACTCCTCCAATTCTCAAAATCAAAAAGTAGAACACAAATGCCTCACTCAAAATCAGGGTTTTTAGCGATTGCCATTCATAAATTAAATACTTTGCATTTTAGCCCATAGCATTTTTATACTTTGAATATCCTTACTAATTTTAGTAGTAATATGAGGTAGATTTTTATATTTTACTGACTATTCAGAATAACCCACGTTTTTGCGACGGATTTCGACCTTTGTGCCCAGTTTTTGCACATTTTACGTCAAAAAGTCTTTTCTTGCTTTAAAGTCCCTTTGTTGGCACTTAAATAAATCTCATCTGATTTTAATCAGATTTTCACTATACTCTACAATTTTATACCAAAAGCAGTATGTGCCCTATTGAAATGTCAATAAGCACTTCAAATTTTCAATGCGCTAAATTCGTCTTTACATCTTGCATGTTCCAATTAAGGAAATACCAGTTTCCTCCTCCCTTTATACAAACTGAAAAGGTTTTTTACATTTTCAAAGTTTTTGTATAATCTTTGTGTCACGTCCTTAGCAATTCAGACCTACATTCATCTATACAAATTTTGCATTCAAATCAAAACAAGACGCGGA